>PNEQ01090043.1:0-19345 GCA_003012365.1 Medauroidea extradentata
GTTCTGATTGGCTGATCACGGCGCACAGCGCACACGCACAGAATTTTTAGGATTTAGCTCAACTTTCTGTGCGCCGATCCTGTGCTATTTTGCCGTGCGTGTGCTATTTGTGATTGTATCGTGTGCCACCCAAAATGCTGGGATTCAACTTTCTGTGCGTGTGCTGTTTTCTGTGCTAAATCAATTGTAGCGGAGCCTTGAAGCGGCCAAAAACTTAATATCCTGTTACAGACAAACAAAAGCAATTTAGTTGCAAATTACTAGCTTTACCTGGTAACTTGAAAATTTTAAGAATTTTAAAATATTATTTTCTGAGTTATCAGAGAAACCAACTCACACAAATATAAAATAATTTCTTACGTTGAAATACGAATTCGTACTTATTTCGAAAACTCTAAATTATAATAAGTGACAAAAATAAAACTGATTTACTTTATTTTCCACTCATTCTGTCCAAAATGTTAAACGGTTTTTGTAAACTTGTGGGTTGATTTAAAAACTTGTTTGTATATGTATATATATATATATATATATATATATATATATATATATATATATATATATATATATATATATATATATATATATATATATATATATATATATATATATATATATATATATATATATATATATATATATATATATATATATATATATATATATATATATATATATATACACACATATATATATACATACATACACATATATACACACATATATATATACATACATACACATATATACACACATATATACACATTATACATACATATATACATATATATACACACATATATATACACACATATATATCTACTGATTTTGGTATCGAGATAGAAATTTTAGAACCTTGGTTATGTAATTTAAAACATGTGCTACAATGAAAAATGTATTTGAATCTAAACATACAGTTAAAAGTAAAGAAATCCTAGTTTCTTCTGAACCAATTCAGTTAATAAAATGATGGGTCTGATGCAAAATTAACCAAATACATTTTTATAAATATCAGAAAAAATGAGTTTTTATTTCGTAATGAAACTGGAACTTTGTTATTTGTTTATATAACATATTATTAATTACACTTATTGATCAATATTTATTTAGACATACGTGCATCAAGTTAAGGACGAAATAACAAAATATCCATGTGTCAGGAAGAAAAACCAGACTTGGTTCGCTATGGCATCAGACTCACCAGTTGTGCCATGTGTCAATCTGTACCCCCTTGTGGTTGGACACTGTTGCCGATTGGTGTGAACATTGAACATCAAGCTACAGGATGTTCAGAAATGCAATGCCCAAATTGAAAAGGAATTTGAAGGAGACAATACAAATAAATTTGGCTAAATAACCATGTGTCGGAAACAAACAGTTTACGAGCAATGGGTATTCAGGGGTATCTGGTAAGATTCAAAAGACGACGGTATTTGCGTAGGGTACTTTATTTATTGGGCATTGTCACAATAAACGTTCAAAATTAGCAGCATTAACCTCCGCGCAGAGCCGGTATCGATGTAGCAGATTGTCCCGTGTTCGTTGGAATACGTTGGGTTGTAAATCTTCCAGCCAACACGTGACTCCTTGCTACATTGATACCGTCTCTCTGCTCAAGTTAATTTTGCTAATTTTGAACGTTTATCGTAACATTGATCAAAAAATAAAATACTGTAAGCAATTACCAATAGAATCTTCTCAATCACATCCAATACCTAGAATACTCATTACTCCTAAACTATTTGTTTACGACACATGGTTATCGAGCGAAATATATTTGATTCAGGAATTTGCAAAACGGACCAAGTCCAAGCGAGTAGATTGTTGGGAAACAACAAAATACTTATCGTTGTGGATCTGGGAATGAAATGGGTTACCAATAATGAATAACGTGAAAATGTAGTGTGTGTGGAATTATATGAAACATAATTCACACAGAAATTACTTTGTGTTTTACTTTTGTAAATTAATAATGTTGGTTGACTTCATATCTTTTGGAAATTAAATAACGTTCATTGCTATAATGGAACATAAAGCATAATTGTCTTAATTATATATTAGCGCAATGTTGTATATTACAGTGACAGTCTAATAATATGTTACACGGAAACATGTTTTGCATACACAACACCACCTGATACCTTATACCAATAAATCAACGCTATGAATTATACTTTTAGAGAAAAAATTATGTCCATGGTGTATATTATTGGAACCTTCGTATATGTTAGTGAAAAATCTATCAAATAACATGGAAACATATTCTTCAATGACAATAATATAAGTCATAAAAAATAATGCACCAATGCTACTTTCATCGACATGTCTATTTGCCATGGCAGGCCAATGTAGTATACTGTCGTTGAATGTGACCGCTTCGTCATGAGTTGCTACATAATGCAAACATTTTAGAATGCCTTCCAGTTTTGATTTTTTGATCCGTACAGTTTCATTTCCGTAGGCTTTGTTTGTTGGCATTACAACAGGTTATTTGAAAAGTAACAAAACTCCTTAAAATAGAGGCTCGAAATGTCCTTGTAATGCCCGTATCATTTGTCACTAACAAAAACCAAGCCCATGACTTGGTATCGTAAACAAAAGGTCCCAAGTCCTGAACTTGGCACCTTTTGCAAGTTCCGCATTATTTACTAGCTTGTTTAACGTATTTCATGTATAGTACTTGGTTCCTTTTGTTGCTGAGAGCCTAGAGAATACTTTGGAGAGTTGGAATCTCGTATACCTGAATTTTCTCAAAATGTTGACTTGGTCCCTTTCGCAAATTCCCGATTAACTTGCATTTGCCTCCTTCAACTGCCCTATTACTTTGGGCACTGAATTTTTGAACAACATGTATATGTAGAGTACTTCAAAATGCATTATGTAAATATCAGTATGAAAAATTTGGTAACTTTTCCTGCAACATTCGTCGTGCGCCGGTCCGAAGCTCTCCTAAACTCACCAGCTACGTCGCGAACGTCAGGCTCTGCACAAGCGGCCAAGTATGGAAACAAGAAAGCTATCAGTCACCTCCTTCATAGACGAAATTTGAGGCGTAAATAATGAGACACCTGTCTCAAAGTAGAGATACTTTCGATACTTCATGACGTAACGCATGTCACAAATATCTATAGCTTCATAAAATTTATCTTCAACAAGAAGCCATTCAAGAATTTATGGACTTCCCACCCGAGGTTCCACCGACAGATAATATTTGAAGCGTGCCTGGTACTGACAGCGGAATGATTTATATTAAGTAAAATCATTACAATACTGACTGCACAGTTCTTTCAAAGAGCATTACAATACTATATACCGCATCGTGAACAAGATTATTGAACTACATTACTTATTAAATGGTTTTAAAATTTTAACTCTGTATATGGTTACTTACCGGTCATACTTCAATTACGATTATATTACATTTAAATGTTTACAATCAGAGTTTACCGAGGCGATAAGTTTATTGTATCAAGTGGAATGAAATAAATAGAGTTGTAGATATTTACGTAGGCAACATTCTGATGTAAATATAACCACTGTATTTCATATGGTTAATTTAAACTTAAAATTTCAAATTTTGCAATCACTTCCTATCAGATTTAAAAAGAAGTGAATTACTTTTATAAAGTAGAATATGTATTCACCTGAAGTAAAAGTCAGGAATTATAGTGTATTAGGTGATAGTAAACTAGCGAATTATTAACAACTCATTTTCCCCTTTTGCACGTCTGAGAGGTACAATTTAGAGGAATTCGGGCACATACTTGTTACTATTTACGTAATAATATTCGTAAAGTAAAAAAAAATTGTATCTTGAGGGGCTTGATGCAAGTTTATCTAGAATGTATCCAAAACAAATATGTATTTTTCACTTCCAAATAGGTGGCATTTTGAAAATCTTTTAAAATACATTTCTAATAATTTTTGCTCTTTGGCATTTCTAGCTATACAGACGATACTTTTGAAAACATATTTAAACCATTTTCACTCTTCAAAGAGCACAATTTTGTAAAATACGTTATCATTGCTAGCCTACGTCCTAATGTTTAACCAAACTCTGAACTTCACACTGATGAGTCTAGCTATCTGGGCTGTAGTTTGAAATGTCCTTCTGTCTGTCTGGGAATATTTTATAGAAGAAATTTCTTACATACGCAATACTTGAAGAAATATCATTGCTTAGTGATGTACTTCTCGCTTACCAAGAAAGCCTCTCATGACTATGAATTCCGCCCTCGTACAAGGAAATATCTGCAGGTAGGAGAACTATCAGAGAGGAGAAAAAATATTTTTAAAACACTGTATCTGATCTACCGGTGAACGCCAAGCTTGTATCGATGACTTATTACTCTGCATTACGTTCGCAAGAAAACGAAAGCGCCTTGAAATAGTTGACTTATATTTGAGACAAATGAAACCTCTAATAACCAACTGAACGACTTCTATCGCAGAGATAGGCTGCTTGAGAATTTTAATTGAAGAAATGTTTAAATACAAAAACAACACAAACTTAAAATTAAAAGTTTTTTAATCAATAATTACCTGAATCAATTTATTAATTAGAAACGATCAATAAATTTCCTTAAAGATTAATTTACTTTATCCCGGTATTTAATGTGACTTTTCACATAGCGTCTAACGGTCTCAAATTACATGCAGCCTATAACTTCCACTCATTAATTGATACTGTACGGCAGCAATATTCAAGAAAATGTGATTTTTACATAGTTGGAATTAATGTGTAAATAGTTTTATGTTCTTATGACAGCTGTTGATAAGCTGGTATAACAAAATAAATTAAATTTAATGTAGTGAACGTTCCTCAGATAATCGCATTACACAAAGTATTACTATCGTTTGACAAACCGTGTAACAGATCTCATATGGTGCTACTGTCTCCAACTATATGTGTATATTATTTATATATATATATGTATATATGTATATATATGTATATTATCCTTCCGTTTTTTTCACTCAAGTGTATGTAAGGTAAGAACATTTTACGTTTACGTAACGGCAGAGTGTGTGTACGTTCACAAGACTAAATGTGGGGTTTTGTGTTCTTGCTTTATAAATAGAACGTTTTCAATACTTTGAAACAGTAAGATAACAGAAATAAATGTTCCAATACAATTTACATTCTGTAAGTTTCGTACCGTAAGTCAGTCGCATGTGTTTGTAGAGACAGCAAAAGAAATATTATTATGGACATTTTATATTTAAGTTATTTAAATATTACCGGCGTCTTAATAAAATATCTCAGTATATTTGTAAAGTATTATTTGATAAAGCTCTGTACATTCACCATGCAATGAGCGACCATATTTAGGTAAAAAAAACAAAAAAAAAAAAAACAGAAAGTTTATCATTTGTTGTGTAGGTTGTAGGGAACGCCACATTGTATTTTAATTAATTTAATTTCACACTGCTGAAGAGTAACCCACTCTAGTAGAAACATTAAAAAACGATAATTCTTAAATACTATAAGCGCCAAGTCAAGCATATAAGAAGAAGAAAACTACGATACAAAGTACATTTTAAGAGAAAATAAGTCACCTCTTAAAACAATAACTAGCACAAATTCAAAAGAAACTCTCATGCCTCTAGGAAACTTTTCGCAGTAATGCTTCTAGATGACTACATATAAAGTCACTAGGTGAGCCTCGCTAGGGAATTATTTCAGCTTAGCGCGTTGAACAAGCTAATTTTGTAAATATCTGATGCATGCAGTTAGTCACCAAATAGTTTTTTTTTTCTGGCGGGTAATGGTCATCCTGCTCGAGAACAGGTTCAAAAGCATTTGGCAGACAAAACTCGCCCACTGGCGTGAAACAAAAAAGAAACTGTTTATATAATCCAAAACCACAACAAATCAAAACTAAATTTTATCTTTTTAAAATGTATAAGAAAGAAGAAGTTCTATATTTTACATATTAAACATAATATAATAGCATACAAGATACCTGCAGCGGTCATAGCATTATGTAAAATAGTTTGCTATAGAATACGTAGTTACCACTTGAATTCATGTTACCTAAATGCAGTGTACGTATTATAGGTGTTAAAAATAACCTTCTCATCATCATGGCTGATTGTTGCATGGGTGAACAAACACGTTCCTGCAAGTTAAGATCTCACGTTTTTCCATTGTAAATGAAGGCTGTAAAATTTACAAAAGAAATGGAACATGATATATACGAAGCATGCAGTAATGTCACTCCTCTTGTCGACGGCCACGCCGTTAAGTATTTGCCTTACCATCAGTCAGTTCGTTCTTCTCCCCAACAGTCTGATACACAAAGAAAATCAGCACACGTTAGCCCCAGAACGTATAAGTTCCTACGGAAGCCTTATTAAACCTACTCTAAAACAGGTTGGAAACCTCGTGCGAGTACAGTATAACCCTGTTCGGAATCTCTAAAAATGCGACTTTATATTTTTGCCGGATCTACTCAGGTCTACCCTGCTTGGGAGCAGAGTACATAGCTATCAGCAGAAGAAAACCATGAAGCGCGAGTGAAAATTTAACAAACACAGGCTTTTCTACACGTAAGAAAGTATTTTGAAAGGCGTTTGAATGCATGTTCAACAAATAATACGATGTCAAAATGTAGTATTTTTAAGACGAGAAGTCTGGGGCATATAATGTAAAATGTCGCTCGACGAACGTAATTATGATGTAAAATAAATTATAAATATATTTTTACTAGGATATTTAAAAGTATAATATCTTAATAATTTAAATTAATTTGCAGGAAGTAAACTTTTTAATTAACGCAACAAGCGGCTGTGTTGGGGAACGTTCACTTTGCAATCCATTACACTTACGGAAATGTTGGAGGTTAACCGTAGTGTTATGCATTAACAGTCCGCTAGTGTAACACCACATACGTATATTGTGCCAGATCGGTGACTGAAATATACCGTTTCTTTAGATTTTAGGGAATTTTTTTAAGTAGGACGCCAACATACTATTCTTCGATTTTAAGAACGTTCGGAAAAAAGCGTTACAAATTCTGAGACTGAGTGAAACCACTGACGTGACCGATAATACCGAGAAGATTGAACCTACTACGCATATGTAGACGACTTATGTCGTGTTATGGTAAATACAGTGTTCAGTAAACATAGGTAAAAATACAGTCCAAGAAGTTAGGTTACCGCCTTTTTACGGTACTTTGCAGTGATTTCGAAATTTTTTTTTATTGCTACCTAATATTCATATCAACATTTCGCTGCACAGTTTTGACACTTATATGTTATAATTTGTAGCTGAATTTATTTTTAGAATTATAATGAACGGTTTTTTAGATTTCCTTACCCAAAGTACCACGTTTATCGTCGTGAAAATAAGCAAAAATGATGGAATTTTTTTTTTTGCTGGCAAAAGGTACATTATTTTAAAAAAAAACGCTTCCACAGTAGTGTGCATCGTGTGACTGCACATTGAACCAAATTTTTTTCAAAACTTTTGGTTAAAAAATATTTGAGTTATTGGCACCGGTCTGAAAAAAACTCGGGAACAAGCCCTTAAAACAGAGAAAATGTCTAACACATTTAAAATGATTGCCAAGGCAAACCGCGGAGTGATATAGAGAACCCCTCTTGGGACCTATTTCAAACGAAGGTTGATAAAACTTTAATATCGCAGTACGTACTGTACGTACTGTGACATGTTCCAATACTTCGAAGAAGTAAGTATCAAAACTATTTTGTTGGGCGCACGTAAGAAACTTTGAAGACACTGTTGAGCCAAATGAAATGTTCACGCCCGTAATATTTTTTCGCGCTTTACCTGTATCATAACTGATCGTCTTTTATGAGATGAAAAACGACACAGACTTTAAATAAATACATCTACATTTCCACACGACTGAACTAACTGTCCACCCAAGACGAGTTACAAATACTTAAGTTCCACGATTTTTTATTACTAGTGATATATTTTTTAAATGTTTTAATATGGTATATGTAAGAAACATACACGGCATGTTCGATAAATGATCGTTGCAGCATGGTTCAAAAGCATTCGCTTACATTCTGTCGTAAGAAAACAATTTAAAAATAAAAATTTTCTTTCGTGTTTCTTTTTGAAATTAGTTTTTGACACATAATACTTCCCAGGCCTGCCTTCGCCGTTCGTTTCTGAAAAATATAGAAGTCAACAAAGACTTCGCTGTGCACGTAGTTTTACAGAAAACTATGGATAATAAATAGTTGTGTCCATCGCCTGCTAACAAAATAATAACATCATTTTTCTTTTAAATTCCAATATATGTTGTAAGCTGAGATAAACATTTTTATTTATTACATTGTTGAAAACAATACTGAACATCATTATCGAAAACTTTGTATTTTTCGAGGACCTACCAGTACGTGCACACCGCTTAACCGAAATCCGGGATACACATTTGAGGCCATTTCCTAGCTTTGCTCTTGCATTTTACAGTTGTCAAGAAAAATTGCAATGAAAACATATAAACGGATGTGTACACAGTCTTTATTCAGATCATGGCTGATTGCAATAATGCACGTGGCTTATTTCTTAGCTATATTTATACACACACTTGGGTGGGTTAGTTTCCAAGTGGTGTAAGTCACAAAAATCAGAAATGGACTTATACCACTACAGAATTGCTTGCAGTGAGGTCTACATACTTACCAAATGGTGTGCTTCCTAGTCCACTACATTTTTTCATTGCATTACGTATTAAATAAAGTAATCCCTGAAGTTTAACGTAGATACAAACTTTAAATTCTCTATCCTGAAATATTTGCACTTTGGACTTAAACCATTTGGAAACTAACACACTCATTTAAAAATAATGCTACTTAATCACAGCAATTCACAAGAAAATATTTTTCTCTTTATTCTTAACCTACTTTCCTCTATAATATCAGCCATATAGCTGTCTGTATGTATGTAAGTTAAGTTAATGTAATTGGAGTTTACTTCTCGTCGACAGCGGGGTCACTACAGACAGCGGTACACAACTTGATACAGTGGCAGGAGATGGGTGAGGAGTCGGCCATTGCCTTAGTTAAGGGACAATTCCAGCGTTCGCCTGGAAAGATTTCGGTAAACCACGGAAAACCAATATCATGATGACCGGAGCTGGAGATCTAACTCGGATCCTCCCGACTGCGAGTCCAATTTATTGCTGTTAAGTACCCTAGCTCGGTCGTACGTATGCATGTTTCTATGTATTTATACATGCAGGATATGTATGTTCCCCAACAATACATGTTATATAATAGTACTCAATCTCGGTACTCAACGATATTATGATAGGATGTTGAGCTATGTCTGGTGAACACTGCGCTAAAAGTTTTAATAATCTAATATGTATACATGAATTTGTTGTAATAAATTTATATCTTAAGATCACCCACGATAGTGTAAGCGTATTGTTGACAAAGTTGCTACCGTATACCAAATGTGTAAAGTTACAAACTGTTCTATTTAGTAAGTTTCTCGTAATTGCACAATAACACTTAGCGTAATGGTTGTGTTTTCACTTGTTACTTTCTTCCTTTCATCGTCCATTATGTTTAACAGCGCTATCTATAGATAGGAAATTGTATTAACTATAACAAATTCAACAAGAAAAATGTAACGACATAATTTTAATGATATTTGCTTGTTTAACTTCTATGCGGTTTTTTTCTAATAGACTGTAAAATTTGGTAACCGTTTGTACCACGGTTGTTCCTGTTAACGATGTTGGTGTTACTGATAGTTATAAAATATTTTGTTGCGTTAATACCATTAAGTTAAATGCATACGTTAGCATGAAATAGGAATACATATATTTACAGGCAAAAAACGAGTTTCGTTATTAACTATCATTTGTTTAACAATGTTTTAAATTTTTGTTCTAAGCAACTCAAATAGAGCTGCGTGAAATAAAACTTTTGAGCCATTTTTTTGCCTTACAAAAAACTTTATCAACACACTTTTTTTTAAGTAAGCTCTAAAATTATTATTCGTTGATTCGATGCATAGGGTAAATGCTTACTTAAGCGAATGTATTCAGCTGCTTTCATTGCGGTTTGGTTCAACGAAGCGAGTAATAAATTTGATAATCTACGAGAACAAAAAAAAAAAAAAAAACCACGGAGGAAAGTTAAAAATTACAATCCATATATAAAAGTAACTCTGGATTTATAGCGTTGTAAATACATGTACGATTAACATGGAATGACGAAAGTTTTTCGTAACTGATAAATCCAATAGTGTAAATTCTAAATATTTAGTTTCACACTTCGTTACGCGTTAGAACTCATTAGCAATCAAACCAAAGACAGATATAAAAACCGTAAAAAACCTAAGCCTTAGTTTTGAACGGCGTAACGCGTAGGCTATCCTACAACCTCGCGTAACACCTCTCCTATCATCCTGCAATCCTCTAGCCTCACAAAGTGCATCCTGTAATCCTCTAGCCTCACAAAGTGCATCCTGTTTCAACAGATAAGCTTCTCGGAATGTAATCCAAGACGATTATGAGAAGGCTACAATAAAATAACATCATAACAAACCGAACATCAATGTGATAGTTAAATATTCACATAAATAATACAACCACAGTGGTAGAAAATTGGCTGTTACACAACTGATCTTCCAATTCAAGATGAGTTTCATTTCGAATGACATTGCTGTGTGTTTTATTGTGGCTTTTCTGTGGAGCTCTGTTTTCCATACTTACGGTTTTCATTGCTAACTTCACTCTCCTCGCTTATTCAATACACATTTATTTGTGTATACGAGTAGTCCAGCTCCAAAACTCGTCTTGTCCACATTCATTAAAACTGAGCAAATTGCGAAAAACTGATTTGCGAGCCCATTTGTAACGTGGCCAAAGCAGGTTTTCAAAGTGTATCTGTTATTGAATAAGGTGCGTTTTGGAAACTATCATCACGTCAGCTTTAGCACACGTTTAGAGGCTGCACAAACCTGTTCAGAACTCATTTTTCCTTGTGGATCGACAAGGAGAGTTTTGGAACTGGAATACCTGTATATACAAATAAATGTTCTAACTTTAATGCAAACAATTTTGTACGGCATTTAAATATTGTGTTTAATTTGGTCAGTTTTTGAGATTCTTATGCCACTGTTTCAAGCAGTATTTCTTATCAATTTGTTTCCTTAAAATCTCTCATAATCAAACCAACTAGCCTATTAAGATCTCTTTCTACAATCGCCTATTCCAGAGTGCAAACATGTATATACTCTTAAAGAACGCCGTTCATTCTACAGAGATATACATGTTTTTGTTTGGAAATACGAGGGAATATGCACTCAGTTTCATCTACATTATTAATTTTACTACGAAAATATATTTGCTATTCGGTAGGTTCAAAAACCTTTATCCATCGCAGTTAATTCATAATTGGTATCCTCGTTGTTTATGTAAAAGGAATAAGTTTTACCTGTAGTACCACTAAAGAATTCCAACTTTAAAATGTATTTTAAGGCACATATATCTTCTTCCTAGATCGTTAGTAAGTGCTGATGTTTCTGCAAGCACACCTTGAGACACGTAAGAGTTTGTGCAAGTTCAAAGAAAGTACTTTTATCCAGGGCGTAATCTCGAAGACTAGAGATTGTTCAGTTGTGTCAGGTGAAGTGATGTGCAGACCTCATCTGTGTTGTTACAGCATCATGCAGCTACTGGTACCAGTCATGCTGGTCGCTGTACAATTACAGCCACACCAGTCATGGAGCTGGGTTCTTGGAAGAACCAGGAATACAGCACTTGTACGTAGGTTATATTGTAAGCTTCGCAAAGAGCTCCTGATCGCATACGCACATAAAAGTAATACCAATGTTTACATTACACCTCCCAGCTTATTATAAACTTCAGCCAAAATGATTCAATAATATAACCCCGTACCCAGGCAGTAGTTTAGAGTCAGATGCTTCGAAACTGAAACATACTAAAGGTCAACCTTTCTCTGTTCTTTAGCTTTTTGAATAGTTTTATTAAATAATTTAATAAATGCATACAATACATAATTCGAAATGTAATAAGGATAATTTGTGAGCAATTAACACCCATGTATTGAATGCATGTGGCGATCACACACGGTAAGCAAACAGTTATTTAGTTGGAGTTAACGGAAGTCAGCGAGAAAGCCAAGTTTTCTTGGGGTGAGAGTGAGTGAGATATTTTGGTCAGGGCTCAACATCAGGGTCTTAAGTACTGGTGAGGGGTTGCATGAGGTGAGTATGGAGCGACGCAGGAATGAAACACCCGAAAAAAACCGCGACCAGCGGCATCGTCCGGAATGATTCCCACTTTCGAAAATCCGGGACCGACCCTGCCCGGAATCGAACCCGGAATGACTTGGTGGGAAGCGAATGGTCTGACCCTTCGGCTACCGCGGTTTCAGGTTCTGTTGTTAGAATCTTAATCGAGATCATTTAGAGAACTTCTGTAATAACATATCTTCCGATTCTCGCTGCGGTGCATGTGTACACGAGCATTATTATTTACTCTATTATGTGATACATAACATGCTCACGCAAATTATCACAGAATGCCTTTATTGCATCTACAGAACATTTACTCTTTTTCGTTGCTTTTCTTAAAGAAAATGTATGTACAAAATACGTTTTTTTTCACTATACATTATTCATCAAAGTTTCCATATTGTATTAAACCCATTGAATATTTCACCCTACTGATTACAAGCAATCCCGATCTCCACTTACCATTCCGAAAAATCGTCTACGCTGGTTGTCATGCCAGGTTTCACTGTATTATCCAAAACATTTACATCGTTTCACATTACCTTAAGATACAGTAAAGTGCAGAATACGATTAGTTCGACAGTGCAAATATGTTAGCAGGAGGGCGTGGTATATAAATTAATGCTATACACGTTTCATCAAATATCGTACAAGGACAATATGGGAATGTACAGCCTTTTAGCATTGTTGGAGCGGGAGACGTTTTATCAACGGCGTGAACTGGAAACACTAGCAAAATTTGCATTCTTACATCTCTTTTTTCTATGGTGTTTATACATTTACGACAAAATTCTTCTTAGGCTAATAGTATTAGAATGTGTTTATAAGTATATTAAATTTTATCTTATCAAAATAATAACAAAAAGAGCATAATTATTTTCTAAAATCATGATTACATTTCAATTTATAAATAACAAAATACAAAACTAAAACTACCCATAGAGCAATGTGCTACTGTAGAAGGAACAGCGCTCATATCGGCGTGAACTGGAATTAAATAACATGTCTCCTGTTTTTCTTCTGACTTTCCCATATTGTCCTTGTATAATATTTGGTCTCATGCAACATATATATTTTAATAAGGCATTGAAACAATATTCCGAACTTAATTAAAATAAAAAAAAATAGTTTATTTTCTAATTACTTTACTCTTACGCCGAAATCCTGTACATTACATTTTGTATTAAGGCGTTACGTTAAGGAAATGCGTACTGTGTCCAAATGTGTGTTGAAATATTCGGCAAAGCATATTGTTTGCTGTTGTTTCAACGCACGTTCAGCTTTGGTTTATGCGTGGAGCTGTTACCCTATTTGACAGCGAAAGTTAGAATCCCGGTATTGTAATATTCCATGTGTATTATTGGAATGCAGATAGCTAAGTTGTGTCATAGTTACATCACCAAATCATATGTGTCGCAATTTTAACCGCAGCGTTTTCAAGGGTATGTTGGCACAAAACATTTTAGCGGTATATCATCATTAGAGGTACGTAAATTTCGCAGATACATTCCAGGCCAGGTTGAACGCCAGTTATGTATACTTCAGTCTGTGACTTGCTGGCGGCTGTTACGAAACGCGTTTGACTACTGCAAGCCAGTAGTAAATAAGGAAGTAATCCGAAGTGCTATCGTTGCTACCTGCTTGTACGGTTACAAGCCAATAGATAATCGATTGTGGCCATTGGGTGTATAGGACTGAGCAGTCTAGGCTGCTACCAGATGAATCCGCGAAATTGACGTACCTCTAACCATCATCTCTATCATAATTTATTTTTTCTGTATTTAACGGCGAGAGCTAGTACGTTTCAGCTATTATATTTTTTATCTATGCAACACGCTCTTATTATAAAAATTATTATGTTATAACATTTCTTGAAGGTTTCACTGTAAACGTCCCACAAATGAGATACGGGCATTATTACGTATACTGGAAAAGGGGAGGGGGATCAAACTGGGTTTTCGCATGTTGCATTCATGCTGGACAATTCCGTTGGTCAACGTGACTTCTCAAAATTCACCTGTCTCCAGGCAGTAATCCATTCGACATGTATCCCTCACTGGCGACAAGGATCTAGTTTTTAATCGCACGTCATAATCCCTTCACTTCATTACACTTAGCTTTATTTAGCGCCAAGAACTTTAATTAATGACAGAATTGTATCAGTCCTACTGATATCGTCATCTAAGTCACATCTATCGTCCTACAGTAGCCTCATGTACAAAAACAGACTTTTGCGCGTCATACGATCGCCACCCTAATTTGTCTACAGTAACAATCATCAATTATCACTAGGGATGATGGTATATCGCGAAAATGTTTTGTGCCAACATACCCTCAAAACCCCTGCAGTTGCTTGCAGCATATATGATAGGGTGATATACTTCTGAAATAACGTAGGCTGCCTGCAGACCAATAACAGGCACCAAATATTACACTATCGGGATTATTTTTGGCTCTGTCAAATAGGGTAACTGCTCCAAGTACTAGCTAAAGCCAGTAATCTCCTGGTAAACTGAACGTGCGTTGAAATCCAGCAAACATTTAAGTTTTCCTGCCATAAACCATCATCTCGAATTATCACAATCAGTCAATTTCAAAATAAAACTGTCATGCGACGATTCGTTCTCCTCGGTTTGATGTCACAAAGCCGATGAAACTACTGTCATAAATCCAACATTAATGTACATTATTCTCTGTAAGCAAACAGTAATGTATAGATTTAGTCTTAGCGATGATACCAGGTTCAGCTTCTCGCCTATCACCTGGACTCCCCTCCTCCCCCCAGCTTCACGAATGGATCACACCTAACTTTAGGACGGAAGGTGAGTTAGCCTATTAGGTTTTAGTCACAACTTTCCAATTATGTAAATAATTACAATATAAGAAATTTTAGGACTAAGGGAACACGTATAGGGAAATACTGAAGTGCAGGAAAGTGTATTTTTTATTGACATGAAATTATTACGACAAGGGTAGGAAACATCAGTAATAGAGGGGCGGAGCCAAATTCAGAAACAGTCTCCTAATTGGACCAACTGAACCAAAACCTGTGGAGCAAGTGGCCGGAATTTAGACGCGAAACCGGAGCTACACAAATAAGTATATTAACGCAAAAATACAGGCGTTGTAAAGATGCGGAGGACGAAAGGCCTGGGTGTTAACCGCCGGACGTCTTTGGGTCGAGTGAGGCCACACCTACGAATTTCAGCCGTTAAGGTTATTCTCTTTCTACTCTTTACTGATTTTTTGCGTATTTAGTTTTTTAAGCTTAAACTTAAACATATATCGAAAATCTGTTTGGCAGTTTCGTATCAATAGTTTTTGCTATGAAAGCTATTTTTTTTTAAAACAAAAAAATTATACGGTTTCGACAAAAATGTCAATTGACCAAAATTCTGCAGTTACGTAAACAATAGTATTTACTGTATGGAAAAAAATCAGCCAACATATAGCCTAGAATACGATACCAAGAAAACTGACAATTCGATTTTTTATATATTCTCTCGTTTAGGCGTTGAAAGTTAATTTCTCTGTATAAACAAATAAGCATGACCTTAAGACTATAATGTGATCGAGAACCACCGTTTCGCCCAGAGTGATCCGAAAATATTATTTGTAAGTATTGTAATATGTGTCACGTCAGGGCGATTGACCATTGACGACATTTTCATAATCTTTGGTATGATTTGTTTAAGTATCTGTAAGACTAACGGACGGATAATTACTAACTGGAAAATACGGGCATGCTACCCGTTAGAAATTGTACATGCAGAGTTTTATTTCTTATTCATTCACTAAAAGGAAGTCACAGGCAAATAAGATAAAACAATGCAGCACCAATCAATTTATGTGTTTAACAACGAATATTTCGCGTATATCTGCACTTGAACTCTGATGTAGCGATTTGCCGTTGTTTCGTATTTGATGAAACGACCTCATGTGTAATACATTTGCATATCGTGGGTATACTGCAAAAAGTGACCAAGTCAAAAAATGGACAAAATGAGTTAACATGACCATCTTGCTAAGAAAGGGTAGACGTATACAGCAAAAAATGGCCAAGTCAATACATCGATCAGTAAAGTCGAAACAAAGGTATGGTATTCTGACCAAGTCTTATAACCTAAAGTGTTGTTTAAGAAAAATTTACTGAGTCAGCCTAGTCACTTTAACATGATATTCAAATGACAAGTCATTCTGACCAAATCACTTGGTCACTTTGTAATGTAAAACACTTCAGTTGCAAAAGGTGGCTAACATGACTTAGTCATTTTCCACAGATAGCCATTTCAGTTGTGGTTGGCATCCGTGACTTGTGATCAGCAGTTGTTATAAGCTTGTGGAAGAGTTCATTTGGATGTTTTGTTTAAGTGTTGACAAAGTGAAATGTAATCTGCATTACAGACCATGAGTCGTACATTACGAATTGTTAAACTTGCGTTAAAGGAAACAGACAATGAATATACTACTAAAAGTAAGTACAAACAAAATTATTCTCTTAGAAGCCAAATGTAGGTTATGTTTGGTACCAATGTAGTATTGAAGTGTAAATGCAACAATTGATAATTTGTTACAGAGAGAAAATGTATAAGTTATCAAAAGATATTGCTGAATCATGTTGTATTAATACATGCTAGGTGCCTGTTTTTGGTTACGTTAATGAATCGGTAATAATTTATAAATACCGCAAATGTTATTGTTACAGATTCTGGACCACTTGAAGTGCATCTTGAGAAAGATTTAACAGAGCCATTTCATAGCAATGATAAAGATGAGTTAAATGTTTGCCAAAATTTGATGTCTGTGGGTCCTAGCGGTTGTTACCAACATTATCATGATGAAGATAGACCTACTACTGAAGGTATGTACTACTTATAAAATTATCTAGGTGCCTATTTTAGGTTGTATTTGTGATTCGGTATCTAATTTGAAATGTCTCGAGTGAAATTGTTGCAGATTCCAGACCACTTGAAGTGCATCTTGAGAAAGATTTAACAGAGCCATTTCATAGCTATGATAAAGATGAGTTAAATGTTTGCCAAAATTTGATGTCTTCTGGTCCTAGCGGTTGTTACCAACATTCTCATGATGAAGATAGGCCTACTACTGAAGGTACGTACTACTTACAAAATTATCTAGGTGCCTATTTTAGGTTGTATTTGTGATTCGGTATCTAATTTGAAATGTCTCGACTGAAATTGTTTCAGATTCCAGACCACTTGAAGTGCATCTTGAGAAAGATTTAACAGAGCCATTTCATAGCAATGATAAAGATGAGTTAAAAGTTTGCCAAAATTTGATGTCTGCTGGTCCTAGCGGTTGTTACCAACATTCTCATGATGAAGATAGACCTACTACTGAAGGTATGTACTACTTATAAAATTATCTAGGTGCCTATTTTAGGTTGTATTTGTGATTCGGTATCTAATTTGAAATGACTCGACTGAAACTGTTGCAGATTCCAGACCACTTGAAGTGCATCTTGAGAAAGACATTACAGAATCAGCTCGTACAAAACGTGATTGTGGTATTGCGTGGCAAGACTTAATGTTGTCTGATGGTGGTAGTGATGTCTACGAACCTTCTGGTAGCGACAAATCAACATCATCTGAAGAAATGAGAAACAATAAGAAGAGAAAACATTCAAGATGGAAGAAAACCAATACAGGTAATTGGAAAAGAAACAAAATTACAAAAAAGAGGAAATCATGCACACCTTATGAAACGAAGAATGGCTTACAAGCTGCAAAATCACCAAAGGCCATTGACTGTCGTTCTTGTAGATGGAAATGCACGTCCAAGTTTGATGATAACTGCAGAAGAAACATTTGTTTAGAATTTTGGAAACTTGATTACTGCCGTCAGAAGGACTTCATAATTCAACATGTCGTAAATGAGCCTCCTAAAACTAGGAGAGTACGCACAGGCACTAGAAACAACAAACAGAACAGCAGAGTATATTTTCTTAGAACTGAAGAAGAGAGACTGCGTGTTTGTAAATCATTTTTTTTAAAGACCCTGTGCATTAGTCATGGCCCCGTAGATAAGGCATTGGCAGGAATAAATGATGTTGGGGTGTTTGGTGAAAATGACAAGCGAGGTAAAAAGGAACCTGCAAATAAAACAGACCCAAGGGTATTAGAAAGGGTTAAATCGCACATTGAAAGTTTTCCTACAGTCGAGTCCCACTACTGCCGTAAAAGTACTAAGAGGCAATATCTGGACCCACAACTTTCAATTCGCAAAATGTATGAACTCTATGTAAAACAGACTGAAGAAAGAGAGAGAACAACAATGACAAAAGAGCCAATTGTGTCAGAAATTACTTACAGACGGTATTTTTGTGAGCATTACAATCTCTCGTTCTTTCACCCCAAAAAGGACCAGTGTATAACTTGCAAGAATTATGGAAACCCAGCTCTCAAAAATAAAATGAAGACCGAGTACGATGTACACATTAAAAGAAGGGATGAAGCTAACAAAGCTAAGTCTGAAGATAAATTGCGTGCAGCCAACGAAAAGAGTTTCGTAAGTGTTACATTCGACTTACAAAGTGTTCTACAAGTACCATCATCCAAGGCTTCTCAAATGTATTACAGTAGAAAACTATGCGTCTATTATCTAACTATTTATGAGTCTGCTGAGTCACACAATGGTTACTGCTTTGTGTGGTCTGAGGTGAATGGTCAGAGAGGAAGCTGTGAGATTGGGACTGCTCTTTTACAGTGGATATTACAACTTCCTGAGAGTGTAACTGAGATTTCTTTGTTTTCTGTCACCTACAGTGGTCAAAACCGCAATCAATTTATTGCAGCTCTTTTTCTTTATGTTGTTCAAAGGACACACCTCAGAATCATAGAGCATAAATTTCTGGAAAGAGGCCATATATCCATGGAGGTGGACTCGATGCATAGTTCAATAGAGAGAGCACGTCAAAATGTTTCAATTTATACAGTACATGACTGGATTAATGTATTCCTTATGGCACGCTCAAGGAGAGGAAAAAACAAAACTAGTGGCAGCTATATTGTGAAAGAATTTCATTTTTCAGACATGGTTGACTTGAAGACCTTGGCAGCAGGTGTTGTG
>PNEQ01090044.1:0-13088 GCA_003012365.1 Medauroidea extradentata
GTTACGAAATTTAAACACTCATACAAATGATACACTTGGCTTTAAACATCACTAACAACACATTGCACCGACTATTTATACGAAATTGATCACCTATAAAAATCAAAACATCGGATCCAAGTCATTTCTTGCCAACCACTTGATGGCGGCCTAGCGGCTTCAAGTTTGTGACGTCATGCCAGCTCCTCCCCTTCTTACCCCATGGTTCTTATGGCCCACTGGAAGAAGACTGTCTTTTCCACCGCCTTCCGCTCAGCAGGTAGGCTGGCCGGAAGGCAGGGGAGGGAAACCGAAATTTCCCTAAGTGAAGGATGACATGATCACAATATGATTGACACATAATTTTTACATAAAATTTACGGTGTCTAGTGTTCAATGTCCGCTGAAAAATAAACATACACATACCCTTCGACAATATTATTACACTGAAAAATCAAACACTCGTGTGAAGCACTATATATTGTTTACCACTATGCCTAGACACTGTGGCGTCTTTATGGTTTGGGTTAATTATGAGATGTTTAGTCGACTGCTCTGCCGCTGGCCGAGAGCGAGAGTGAGTGAGTGTTTGCTCGGTGTTGACGGGGTCACACTTCGCTGCACTAATGTAGCGCTGTAGCGCCTGTCTGTTAATGATGTGGCCGCTCACCTACCTTGACATGGCGAGGCATAAAAGGCTGACGCCTTACCGACGTCAAACAATAATAGTAAAGTAAATGTCAATGTCATCATTTCGAAAAATATTTTACCTTATTAACACACTCATTCCTATATTTATTTTTATAATATCCTCACTCCTGTAACAAAAATAATTAACAAACAGTTCGAACAAAAATGTTTAATGTAAAACTATGATGTTTTTCCCTCTGATATATTTATTATGTGACAAGAGTGAAGTGCTACAGTGGTAAAATAATGAATTGACACTCTGGACAATTAGTTGTTTGATTCCCAGTACAATTGTCCATATTTAGATTTTTACATAGTTTTCCTAGATGACTTCATGCATCTGCTGGGGTATAATCAAACCATACAGCATAGCAGATTCCTTCCTCGTTTCCTTAACTACTGGTTCAAATTTACATGATCACGCTGTCGACTATACGTCAAACTTTACCTACACATTTTCATTACAATTTCGACAAGCTCTATAATCCCACTGTTCTTTCATATGCTTGTGGTAATTTACAGAGTTAAAATAAAAATAAATATTTATTCTACAGACAAATATTTACAGTAACGTATATAGTGTACTTGTCCTAATGGTCACAGGAATGAACTGTGAAAATTAAGGCAATGCAACACACATGTAGTACAATTTAAATGAGAGCACGTAGTTATTTAAATATAAGGACAGTCTAAATGGGTGTTGAACTTTGTTGCAGCGGGTTAAAAACTACTATGACTGTACATGTGCTCTCAGCCTACTGTTAGAATAAAAAAAATTATCAGAGGAGGGTTGTTGTTGGGTACTTTCAAAATGTTACGCACATTAAGAACACTATTAATGAGCTCTCCAATACAGAACAACACGTGGCTTTTCACAGAGCTAATACTTCACTATCTAAGTAACGAGATAAACACAACTTTATCCAATGATCCTACAGTAAATTTTGCTTCGGATATTCCGACAATGACAGAGTCATCACTTCATGTCCTAAAGTTCTAGTAACATGACAGAAATATTGTATGCCAGTTCAGTAGCTTACATAAGAGCTGTAGAGCACCAAGTACTGTATGTGCATCAGTGCCACCTTATCACTCCTTTACATCCAAGCCACCAATGTATAAGACAAAGCTCTCTGTAGGTGTTGCTCATCAAACCATAATACAGCTCACAAATTTGTAAATAGATTAAATATATTACGAGTACTCCAACATATCTAACCATATGAACTCTGAAACTGCGACATAGTTTATTTACAAATTTATTTTCCAGCAATGTAAAAATTAAAAGGAGTATACTGAATAAATATTTACTAATACAAATAAGCATGCTAAGGGAGAACGCCTGGAATTTTGTACCTCAAATTTAAAAATGGTGGAAAAAATAACCCTAGGATATACCAAATGTTTTTCTAGTGCATAATTATGTATGGACTCTGTGCTCCTGTATGCAGAATGTGCTGCCCTGATATTGTACTTTTTATAAAGGACACTAATTTGTTTTTCTTCATTTCCAGTGCTATTTCTAAGAATTGCCATTTATAGTACGAGTGAAGCAAGAAAATTTACTTTTTAAGTTTTGTATTGAGCACTAAGTATTTGTTTTTATTTCAGCTAATTTGTTAACTCCAAAACAGTTTGCTTAAAGACATGGATATTATACTTCTGGGGGGAAAAACATTAATTTGGAAATATTTAAAGGGGATATTGAACTGAGGAATATGAACATAACTATATTTCCCCTAGATTTGATAGTGAAATAATAGTGTTTGTAAAATTTGTATTAAGTATATTATGATCCTAAACATAGCTACATTTTGCATAAAAATAATTACATCAATATTATTTTTTTATTCAAAGGAATTAACATTTAAGTTATTGGTACAGTTTCTTACACAAAAGTGCTATTTTTTATGTGCCGGGTTCAAAATAATAAAAACCTTAACAAAAGTTCTCCAATAGTTACATTACGCATTACAAATATTCTTGGAATTCTTACTAAGAATTTTGCAAACTTTACATACACTATAAAATCTGGGAGTAACGACTATTAAATCGAAGAATTTTGGGTCATCGCCTATCAGATCACTGGTCATTTTCACTGGCAAATTTCAAATTGACATTTAAAAAAAACACTTACTTATGTGATTCCATTTACACCAATTTATAGACTACAAGGAAGGTTAGGAAATTTGTCCAGTATATTGGTATATGGTATCAACACTTATTCTGCTTTTCAAATATTTTCTTAACAAGAAATTTCCCTCACATATTGACTATTGGGTTACTCCCTTGTATGTTTAAACAGTAAAGTAAAAAAAGTGGGGGAAAAGGAGGAGAGTGTAAATGATCACACTTCAATTTATTTTTTACCCTGCAAGTCGAGATATGAAACCAAATAGTAGTACAATCATGATTGTTCATGTCAGTTGTAAATAGTATAGTTAATTTTTATGTTCAAAATGCTATTTTCAATGTTCATTAATAAAATATGTATGCTACATACAAACTGGTGATAGAATATGTACAATTTTTGCACCAGAATACTCATTACATTTACATTAAATGAAAACATGCGAGACGAACCTGTATTATATAGTCAACATTCACTCAGTTTGCATTGGAACTTAAAGTCCATCCCATATAAGAATTCCGTATCTTGACAGCAGATGCTACCAATATTTATAACACACACCAGAATAAAATACCATTTAAAACAACTGGACGTTATCATATGGTCTGATGAAGACGGGAACAGGAAAAATGTTCAGCCTTGATAATGACCACCCAGCAGCTTAGCATGTCTACAAAAACCTGTTGCAAAGTAAGAAGTACATAATCCATCCCGAGAAAAGTACTACAGAAAATTTTTAATAAATGTGACCTGGTACCTTATACTGTATTTTAAAAGAATTTTGGGGTAAAAACATATGGTTCTTGTTGTAGGCCTATCATGGTTTTTTTTTCAGGGTGCCGAAATGGAAAATTCTATGTTTAATGTTTTTTTAGCAAGTACGTAAGTGGTACTATTTAATATCAATTCCAGGTGAGATTTTATGCCTGTCAACTGCAAAAATGTAGGCCTACATAATTATGTATTATCAAAAGGAAACGCCAGAAGACCTAAACTTACGTATTTCCTAGTCATTAAAGTGTACTTGTTTAATCATATTATAGCATTTGGCTGTAGAAAAGAATATTTGAAGTTTAATATTATTCATTTTATTGTATGTAATTAATATTTTTCGTTCACTTCTTAGCTATGCTAACCTAATGTATGTACTTAATTTTGTTTTAATTTTCTTTTATTATCTATGTATAATCTATTTCTCTTTGAATTACTGAGGTTAGTTAATGAACGCTCCTACCTGGTTAGTTAGTTAGCTAGTAAAAATTATTTATCCATATTTTTTTTATTTTTGTTAGAACTCACATCCAAAACAGTAATTTAATTTTTAATTTCTTTTGTTTTTTTTTTATTTTCGTCTCGGTTTAAGACTATCTCTAACCTAAATACCGTTGTGGTAAACCAATGCAAAGGCTAAAGAACAGCCGCGAGCGAGGGGGGATGCCGGGAGATGGAAGAGTCTTGGTCCGACATCGAAGCCGATGTGGCGTGAACTTTTTATGTTTGCTACACTAGTTAATATCTAGCGCCATCCTAATGATTTTTATATTTCTTTGCTGTGACCAAAGACCAAGTTTAAGTTTAGGAAGGACGTGTGAATCCTGAAAAGAGCCCACATACTTAAATCATGTTTTATTTCTTACTGCGCCTGATTTTGAAGATGCGGCGGGACGTTTTGATGACATCATTTGCAGCAGGACGCTGATTGGTATGATGCCGATCCAACTTTAATTAGTTTCACGCACTATACACCCGTTTGACTTTTCATTGATTGTAAACATCAAGTTTTATTTGGATTTTTAATTATTTTTGGAAGAGACTTATTTAATTTGATTTATTAAGGCTTATCCAGAACCAGTAGTCCTGATTTTTCTAGAGGACTTAAGCCAACCGTGCAGACGCATTTGAGCTTAGCCGAGGAACTATTAAGAACCCTGAGAGGATATTTTAGTGTTTTAGTGTAAAGGGGAATAATAATTTTTATTTTGAACTTTAATTTTTCGTCTTGGAGACAGTCATTTAGAGCTTATTTTCGGCACCTAATATCTTGCATTTACTTGCTTCATAATTAATAATTTCACATTTATTTTAGTATTTAATTGATCTAAGATTCATTTGAAGCTTTATTATTTTAAGTTTTAATTAATTTTGATTTGAATTACACAGGAAAGGATGTGTTAGTACTAATTAAATTAGCATGCAGAGTTAATTCTATTACTTTATGTCAGCATTATTCTATTCAACATTTTCAGATTTTCTTCAATAAATTTAATTTATTTTCAGAGGGCTGTTTTATTCCAAGGTTAAATGTTGTTTTTCCAGGGTCTTCCAGAGAAAGGTAAAGAACAACACCTTCACCCTAAACTAACCTACCGTAATAAATTTCAAGATAATATTTTGTCTCCACAAACACACTATAAATTATATTTAATTTTATTATTAATCTCATCATACACACCCCTTTAATTCTATACACCTATACAATATGTACTATTACCAAAATTATTTAAATCTGATCTGGGCAATTATACCTACCCAGGTTTGTTTACTACAACTTACACTTTATGTTGATGTATTACTTTCATTAAGGTTGTTAGAATGCAAATTTTTACTATGTTGTCTGTAAAAAACATTCTTACAATTTTTTAAGTATTGTGAGTGGTACGATTGTGATAACAACATAGATATAAAATTTGTTCTAGTTTCGAAGGTAGGCCCTACCATACAAGGTAAGTTTTTTTGGATAGTCTACTATATGATACTTAAAATAACTGTTTTATGTTCTAATAGCGCAGAACCAAACTGAACGCAACGAGAAGAGTAATTGTAATAATGTTTGTATGGATAATTTTTTAAAATTTAAAGTTGTTTGCATGCATTGTCATATGTTCTTGCAATTTCAGTTTGTTGTAACCAAATAAGCTACTGTTTAAACTTTTTAGGTGTAAAGAAGAAATAAAAATCAGTAATTACTACATACATAAATTACCCATTCATTTTTATTTATTTTTGGTGATGCCATTAAATGTTACAACAATTCTGAGAACACCTAGGAAAATGTACTATAAATAATGTAAAATCTTGAATGATTATATTAACGTAACATCTGTAGAGTAGGCTATTCATAACTGCAATATGAAGTAATTTTCCATTAATATTGCCTACCTAACCCTAAGATTAATGTGCAGCGCTTGACACTCAGGTCTTCAGCGCTGGTCATGGGTGACTTGCGGTGAGTATGGAGCAGCGCCGGAATCAAAGGGCAGGGGAAACGGGTACTTGTCTGAGATTTAAAATATAATCAAAAGATAATCACAATAAATTTTGGAGTTTATTGCAATCAGATACCTTAACTGTTGGCATGTTTTGACTGTCACCTGGAAAGCACATGGTGGTAGAAGGATACATAATATCTTCGTTTATATAGTCCTATTTTTTATGGTTTGTCAAATAATAGGATTATTATGAGTACATGTCGTTTTGCCTAAAATCGTTTTGCCTAAAGCTTAGGCGAAACGACTTTAGGCAAAACGACTTTTAGGCAAAACGACTTTAGGCGAAACGACATTAGGCAAAACGAATTTAAGCAAAACTTCTTTGAGGCAAAGCGACTTTAGGCAAAACGAATTCAGACAAAATTACTTAGGGTCAAATATTTTTATGAGAATCATTTCAACTTCTTGTAAGTGAAATGGCTACAAGATATTTTTGCTCAGTTGCACTACAACTTGATGTTCTAGCTTTCTGCATTAGGTGGCAGTACTAGTTCGATATCTCGTAATATTTTCTAGTAAAGGATCAGCAAGTTGGCGACAACAAACTAGATAGTGTTGCCTGCCAAAGCACACTTTCCCAATAGTTCAGTTTTCTGCCAGAAGGTTGGGTAAAAGTTATTAGCGGTGCAGTCCAGATATTTCTCATATGGGTCCGGTTCCTGGTCTAGCTATTTCTACTTCATACTTGTAGTCTCGACCAGCTGGATACATGCCAGTACACAGGATACACGATTAACGGGTTAGTTTTGCGAAGAAGTTTTTACAAATAGTTTCACCATAGTTCCAAGTCGTCGGATAAAGGACTGACCAGTCTGAAAAATGTGGTTCATAACAAATGTAGCCTAAAGTATTTGTAAACGATTTTTGTAATTTGCACGCAATGCAATTTTTATTGATTTTTGCTCCTTCGTTGATGGTTACCATGATACTCACTGTACGCAATTTGGTTGGTTGCAAATAGCACATCGGTGCGCAGTACAAACTGAGCCAATCAGATACAAGTGTGACGCAGTAATACAGTGACATTTATTTAATTTAGAACTGGAGGACCTAAGCTGGAGCAGCTCTCGTATATGTCTAGTTCAATCACTAGGCCGTAAGTTGAACAATTTAAAGAAATGGTAACCTGGAACCATTAGAGAGCCTCGTATTCGACCAGATCGTTCGAATTGGCACTCTGTAGCTGGGTTCACAATTTAAAACTTAGGACTGTGACATGTAATTAAGGGTTGAATATAAAAATAGAAAGTGTGTTTGTAGATGTACCGATTCGCAACAGAATTCGTGTAGTTGTCGTGTTGGCCGTGACTTAATAAATTGTGAAAATTTTCTTTTACTTATCAACTACGGGACTGAACCAATCACACAATAAACGTGTTAGACACTTAAATAAAATACTTTAATTGCATTATTATGCCCTATATGATGATATACAGTATGTTATGATCATTTCTGACTAAAAATAGTAGTTTACCTTATATATATATATATATTAGTTAAAAAACTTTTCTTACAGCTATTCGGTTATTAAATTCATGTTTAGCTAGCAAGCAACTCGTAGGACGTTTACAAGTGTTTTTTTTATATAAGAGCATTTAATAATATAAAAAAGTATTCTGATTTCATGACAACGATACCTATAAAATTACAGAAATTTAAAGCTGTATTTTACATGTATACGTACTGACACCTGCGAAACTAAAATACTTGTTTAGATTATCTTACGTGTAAAGTGTTGAGTGGCTCAGCGGTAGAGTTTTGAATTTTTTGTGTAATAAACATGGAAGTGTAAATTATTTTATAAATTTTATAATATATATATATATATATATATATATATATATAGACACATGTCTGTACCTCGGAGGCATAAGACACTATGACACAAAAATCACATTTTTCAGGAGAGCAGATTCACTATGATTCACTAGTGAATCCGGCTTTTTAGTGCCCGAAAACCAATGTTTTCGACACAACACAGACTTTGTTTTGTATGCCACTACAAAGTATTTAAAACCGTGGCCATGTTTACGGTAAAAAGTGAATTTTGACAAAAAGTGGACATAGTGTCTTATACCTCCGAGGTAAAGAGATATTCAATTAGCCTGGCAATTATACCATTCCTTGGCGATATTCTGAACAACTGGTGACGAAATATATTGCGGAAACTGCAGTACGTTTACTCGTACACAAGATAGTCAATATCATGTATGCAGCTATATGTAAATATAATTACTTCTTAACGATGTAAGGAAATGGTAACTCAGAATGGTGTACAAATTACAACTATTCATCACCATATATTGTAAGTAAAATATATTTGAATAAAACATATTTCTGGTTAAAGTAATCTTTTTCTATTAAAGCCTCGCTCGTTAGTTTTGCAGTGGTTTCGAAAATATATATTTTTTAAACGCAAACTAATACATATATATAAATTCCGTCTTACAGTATTAACAATAAGATATCATTGCTTGTATCTGAAAAGTTTTGTTGCAATACACCAAACGGATTTTTAGATTTTCGCCCCTGAAATATCACATACTTCGTTGTAAAAATAAGTCAAAATGAAGCAAAATAATTATTTGCTAACAAACTACGTTATTAAAAAACGCTCTGGCCAAATTGTGTAACGTATGACTGTACACAGTCTCACAGTTTTTCAAAGCATTTGGTTAAACAAATTTCGAGTTATTTGCAATAGTTAGAAATAAATGAAAGACCATGGCCTCTATTTTTGCTACGTTGTTGTCACCACCTAGACAGTGAAGCAGTGGGCGGGTGGCCAGCATTCATTGTAGAGTATAAAGGTTCAGCATTCAAATATCGCTTGGGGAAAAAATTCCAGGAAAGTATGGTAATTTTTGGTGTGAATTGAATACCAAACTTAGAAATCTACAAATATTTTCTATTAACATAAAACTAATTCAGATAATTAACATATGAATCCTGTGTATTTTCATGTACGTAGTTTGTTAAATAAATAATTTTTTTATCACAACATAATCGATACTCACCACTATCGCATATAGGTAAAAAGGATGAACATAATAGGAAAAATTCATATTTTATTTTAATTTTAAAGTGCGTTTAATGAAATGGACATCTGTACCATACTTTTTTTTTGCGTCTGCATAGCTTGAAAAAAATGTAAATAAAAAGAACAGCTGTTTAGCTCGATGAAAACTTGAACCACAATATTGATGTCTATTTGACGTCACCATACGGAACATTTAATTGTATGTATCTCTCAAACTACACCAACATACATTCAGGTTGTAAAATTGTGTTCAATAACGTAGTTTATGCGGTAAAAACGGGGATGGCACAAACTCGAAAGATTTTTAATGTGTAAAGAAGTTCCTTAGCCCAAAATTAAAATGCGTTTTACTCCGAATAAAAACTGTACTATAGTGTCGTCTGACATATCAAGACGACTGCGTGGCTTAAGCTACAAAAAGAGACCCAACATTCTCCTATTAGCGACAAAAATACAGTTTATGTATGTTATTATTATTCCTACGTCGTGTACAATATGACACGGTTACCATAAAATAAATAAAATCTTTCAATTTAAAGTAGCAGTCAATAGCTTGCAGTTTGCGACGATATCTCGCAGCTGTAGTGTTTTTGGCTATTCCCAGGCTGTGAGTGAGAGAGCGTGAGAGAATTTGGTCAGCGCTTAGTATCGAGGTCTTAGCGCTGGTGGAGGATGACGTGATGAGAGTATGGAGCAGCGCCGGAATGAGTGGGCGGAGGAAATGGGAGATCCCCGAGAAAACCTGCGGACCAGCGGCAACGTCCGGCACGATTCCCACAACGTATGCATTTTTGCAAGATCATCTCCAGTTAGACTTAGCCTATGGAGGTGACGCAGAATTTGACCGTGTCAAACACATGGAAAGACTGGCAATATTTGATGGACACTATTACCAGGTGTTGGATGAATTGGTGGCAGGTAATAGGAGCAATAAAATTTATTCTGTTGGGTTATCAGACCTTCACGGCCCTGCCACATGCTCCTAAAAATCAGGCTTCCGACGTTCAATGGTGATGTCAAAGCTTGGGCCAGCTTCTCTAATATTTTTACCACACTTGTAGGTGATCAATCTCTGTTGATAATTGAATAACGCCTTGCATACCTTAAGCCATCACCGTATGGTAAAGGGAAGCCTTCCTTTTAATTCAAGCACTAACACTTAGCAATGAGAATTACGAGTTGGTATGGGAAATATTGGAACAGTGTTATGAGAATAATCGATTTATCAAGGCACAGCATCTGGATTCCATGTTTCAGGTACCAGTAGTTGGTGTGAATTCACCGATTGATTTATGGCAGCATCAGATAACTGTCACTTACACTTGTGTGTCGCTGAAATTCCTTCTCCTGTATTGAATGAGTTTCTTGTCTTTCTCAATAAGGAGTGCCAAGCTTTAGAAGCTGTAGGTTGTTAAAATACTAAGCTTCTGAAGTCTACTTTTTACATGAAAACAGGAAGAGGGAGCAGAACAATGGGCCTCGGTCAGTTTCACTCACGAGCACTGTCACTGAAACCCTTAGTTACGAACTATGAAGCGAAAGTAATTAATGGCCTGGTTTTTCACATTAAGAATACAAAAATAAAAAGAAAAATCTGAAAAATACTTATTACTGAAATACTATTTCTCATATCGAAAAGCTACAACTACTAGCAATATCTTGAACAATTTATAACCAAATTAAATTTCTAAAAGACAGCCGCAAAACGACAGTTATGAAAACCCTACAAACTAGAGATAGTTTATGGCGGCAAGCATCTCACGCGGTTTTGCCGAATTCCACTAATTTCATATTGTTAACATTTATCTTAAATTTTTGCATTTCCTACAGCATCGAAACGCGCATCGGATGATATATTACTTTCGTCATTTAGACCTTTCTAAAGGTTTGAAAAAATTAGAAAACCAATAATTTGCATTTTGTTCTCCTTCCATTTATTACTTAAGAATAATTGGAGAAATCCTACTTAAAATTTTATGATGAGTCTTTTAATGTCTCTAGACATCAAAGAAAATGTACAGGATATGGTAAAATTGCTCATACAGGTTTTGAGGACTAGTAGTGGAGACCAAGACGAATAAGTTTAGCACAAGAACTCGTGTCCGGAATCATACCGTTTTGCCACAACACGCAAAATACTGCAACACACATGGCTCTCCCGATTCCTGCTGCCTGTCATCTGGAACCAGTTACAAAAGAGGCTCGATGTGACGACCACCGACTTCATCACAGATGCGGTACCTACGTATCATGTTGTAGTATACTCCAACATCAGCTGCAGCCATCACACGTGCTAGAAGGTCTTCCACGGATTCCACAGGGGTCTCATAAATCATGATTTTCATGTGACCCCACAGCCTAATACTGAGAATAAAAGCCTCAAGTTGTTGTTTTGAAGAAAGATGTCAAAAAGCAATACGAAATAAATTTCAAACATTTAAATGTCATAATAAAAGCAAAACGTTGAAGACATTTACAAATATGAGTGTGTTACAAAAAATTACTTTTTCCTCTCCTGTAAAATTTGACCTCTCGAAGTTAAGGCTTTCTTCCTTAGTAGGTCAGAAGTGCAAAATGAGCTGGTGCACCGTCGTGTTGAAACCACATGTTCTGACGCACATGCAGTGGCACATCTTCAAGAAACCTCGGAGTACGCCTTCAAGGAACTGTAAGTACAAGCAGGCCCGCCCAGGGAAATTCCGGGCCCCTGGGCAAATTTTATTTTGGGCTCCCCTCCTGCCCCCCCCCCCAAATTTTATCTATCAAACGATCAAGATTGTATTCCCCAGAAGGCCTAAAATATGTGCAGACGTGTTTTTGTACATAAACACAAAATACAGTGATTCTTTCACTCAGTATCATATATAGGTGTAATAATATGAATATTATTTAGTACAAAAATAAAATATTAATAGCAAAAAAATTCTAATACCAAAATGTTAGACACAGAAGAAAATCAAGCTTAGTAAAACAAATTCTTAAGTTTTAAACACATTATAAATGTCATTTGTAAAGTCAGCAAACAGTGAAACAGGATATCTCAAATTAGAAAATTATTTTTCGTGCTTTCTTGTTTGCAAAATCTTCAATAATGTCACTGAAGCCAATACTACGGGCAAGATCAACTTCCATGGCAAGAGTAGTTAGTCCACATAGCCTTTCCGGACCTATGGTAGATCGAGTGTACGTTTTTATTCTTTTAAGTGCTCTGAAAGAACGCTCAGCTCCCGCTACTGACACTGGAAGTGTGCAAAATAAATTTATAGCTATGCACACATTGGGATATAACAACTCTAATTTCAAGCTCTTAATTTTGTTTATCAACTTAAATGGTGACAAAATAGAACTACCAAAACACACTGTATGGATTGATTTTAGGTGAATAAGTTCGTCTACTAAAGCCACTGAAAGATCTTCTGGAAAGGTAGAAAGTAACTCTTGGCAGGAGTTAGCGATTGCAGTGTCGTCTTTATCCAGGTATTGCCACAAACACTGAAAGATGTTACAAAGCTTTCTTGCATTATTGAACCTTTCATGGAGCCCACTAGTAACACAATCAATCACTCTGTATAAAACATCTATTCTAAACTTTCTTTCTTCATTAGTCGAGGTCTCGGAGTGGGAGCAGCCGTTGTTTTCTTCTAATTCTTCAGATATTTCGTCATGAAAATACTCCCGCTTCTTTTTTCTTTTTTCAACAAATTCAGTTTCTGTGTACATTTCAGTAGCAATAGTATTTGCTACAAGTTTAGCTTCTTGGAGAATAACATCAAATTTATCTCGCAAATTGTTCATTTCATTTATAAGGCTGTCAATGTGAGACACTTCCACATCAAGATTAACTTCTCTTGCTTGGAGAACTTTGTTTCGGTAATCGGTTGAAACCAGTATTTTAAACCAAATTGTGGCCATTAATATGCATTTAAAAGAGTTCAGGTACTTCTCAATTCCCAAAAGTTCAGTTTTACTTTCAGCCGAC
>PNEQ01090045.1:0-14789 GCA_003012365.1 Medauroidea extradentata
ACTGTAATTTCACTTTTGCATAAATTTTAAGTTCTTGTTGTAATTACATTGCAATTAACCATGTATTTACATAATTTCATCTGACATTATATTCATACTCGTCTATACGCCCACAATAGTTTAGCAAGATTTGCTCAATTAGGTTTAAGGCAGAAGGGCGTATCAGCAATAACAATTACAAATAACAAATTAATGTAATTTAACCGAATTATATTTAAAAACACTTATTCATAGCTTCCAAAAAACATAACCAAGAATCAAAAGGTAATACCTTGTTAAGTAGACAAGGGAATGGTAAAACAACCAAACTTTAAATGACTCCCCTGTAAAGTTGCATTTCTGTTGATACGCCCTTCTGGTTTGATGCCCTCGACATGCTACAGATAACATATTTCAAATGTCTATGGTTAAAGATTCACAATGATATTGAAAATATTTCATTCATCCATGGTCACAGACATCTTGCGCCAGTTAAAGTTTGCGTACATAATGTTTATTTCTGTATGTAACTACTTTTTCTATCTCATTGTTCGATGGAGCCTACACATTTTTAGGAAGTTTAAATGATATCAATGAGTACAGCAGCGTGATCCTATCCTTGGAATCGATAGGTAGTGGTAAACTAGTAGAAGTTTGTTGCCAGAGCTGAGGCCTTGCTCGTAGAAGAACGACAGTTGGTATCAGTTTGAAACGGATGGATTGACATTTCGCAACAATAGAGTACGTCTTCAGCATCGAGAGGAAAACGACGTGCCTTGCCATCAACTTTTGGTTCAAGGCCCGAGGATCCAGTCTTCATTCGAAATCCAGTATTCTTTCACATCAGAAATTATTGATTTCTGGTCGTTTTCTGAGCGGCGGAAAACTTCGGCAAGGCTGATTTTATCCTGATACGAACTACGCAGGGAAATCATCGACGAGGCGCTTAGTTAAAATTCAACTGTACATTAAAAGCCTAATCATTCAAACTTTAAGCTGTGCGTAAAATACTCCACAATGAATCCCGCTCTTTGGCAGCTGGTCTGGACAAATGTTGAATGCCTGCGAGATACTAGATGTACTAATAGGAAAACCAGTTAACTAGTTTGTGGAGCCTTCGATACATCATCCTGCCTATCTCGAAACCCAGTAGAGGACGGGTTGCCACTTAGATGTACTGAGTTATGGCCCTTTTTTCTTTTTCTTTAGTTGCTTATTGTTTCACTTCTCATAACCTGTAAGCTTGAGTCCACACTTTCAAAATATATTAATATAAAACTGTTTTATTTATGAAGATTTTCTCAAATTCAAATACATCATCTGTGAGAATCGGAAGCATTTTGGTTTGTTCTCTGATAGTTTAGCTAGTAGCTAAATAGACAGCAGTTACTGTATTTCAGCTCCTGTTTACTTAATTAATAATTAACTTTATATCACGCCACACTTTATACATAGAGAATTTATTTTATTTTATACACAGAGATTTATTATAGTTACATTGTTCCCTCGATGCAAAACCGACATTCATAGTGCAGCGTGGCAGAGTCTATTACAAGGGCTTTCGTAGATATTAACAAGTTGTTCCAGTAAATACAGAAAATACGAATTTTACCATTTTACTACTTAACAGAAGTATTTACATTTAAAATCTACAAATAAAACTGAAATAAGAAAAAAATAAAGGAATCTGACACATTAACTTGTTCCTTAAAAAGTTAAAATAATAATAATAATAATAATAATAATAATAATAATAATAATAATAATAATTCCAAATAATCGTTGTCCCTCAAAATTTACCGGAGTCTGCTATGCAAACAAAATTGGTGGTTTGAACAAGTAAACTTGAAACAAAACAAGTATATGCAACAAAACCTATTAATATTGTGTATAAATATGTGGCAATTCTAAAACGTAAACCCAAAATCTAAAATTACAATTGAGTTCAAAATCACATTTTTATTGATACATGATTATATGAATTTTGTCTTATTATTTTGTTCTATTATGTTCTAATTTTGTTAATTTTTACTACGTATATTATTCCCTTAGCGGTCCCCTAATGATTTTAGGTGTCAAAAACTCTTTGAAACTATTATTTTTTACATTTTTAAAGTATCGTTCTGTATCACGGGTTTTTTAAAATAATAATACAGGTTTAATTGATCTTTTAGTCATACCTTTATTCACTGACCTATTTATTTAGTTTTGTTCTATACTTTTTCTGTATTGCATTTTAATGCCAAAAATTTTTCTGTAACATTTCGAGGACTTAGTAATATCGAAATTCTCATTGATGCATAATTGTCTGTTTGTATTTCGATTTTAATTTATTTTGCACAGTTAATTTGTTTGACGATATTTTATCAATTTGTTGTGTGTTAAAGCTTTGTTTGTTCTATTTTTATTGTTTGGTTTTCAAGGGCCTTGAATAGTGGCCAAACGTGGACGCTCTTCATTCTTTGTAGGTTTGGGACATCACTCCGATTGTTTTAGTTGCCACAAAATCCATCACCTATAGTATCATTTTTTTTCGGCGCATCAGTTGGCAGTGACATTATCCGTGATCAGGGCTTGTAGTGGCTAGTCCCACTTGCTACCATCGTAGGGATAGAAGGAGGGTTAAAAAGCAGGGAAGGGGTGGGTTAGAGCTTGTTGTATGCACAGTTGCCCACCGATGATTGACCTTGTTCACTTCTGGCAAGTGTTTGCGCTGCAGAGTGTGTGGGTGGGGAGAGGGGGCTAGTGCGCTGGTTGGACGAGAGGTCTTCTGATTGTTTAGCTGTCCGACGTTCCATCTCATTTCCCCGATCAGCCACTCCACAACCCCACACCCTCTCGGGCGTGCATGTCGTGTTTCGACAGTCTGCCGACGTAGGGTCAGGGGTGGTGGACGATAGGGATGAAATTCGATTTGAATAAATCAGTAGTGTTGACTCTGCGAGCCAGATTACACCGGCACGGGACTGAGTGCTTGAGGGTTCTTGTACTGTCGAGTTACTTAACGGCTCTTAATTGTGTCTGGATATCAGCAGCGGGAATATAACGCCCTCATGGTTCATATACAGCGCTCGTCCATTTTGTATTTTTCAGACAGCTTACTTTTTTTGACCATGTATGGAATGTTTCAATGTTAGTATGCAAAATTGCTACTGGGAATTCTGGGAATAAGAACCACAATGTTTATTGTTTTAAGATTGATGAGTGATGCCTGTTCAGTCGGCGGAATGTAATTCATTTGTAAACTTGTTAAATACGAGTGCATATGTCCAAATTGTATTTTTGTCATTAGTATAAGTATGGCACAGTAAACCTAGCGCTTTTGAAATAAATATCTTAAAAAAAGCACTTCCCTTAATGCGTTCCGATATATTTGCTGCCGTATTAGACTACGTGTAAAGTTACTAGAATTTTTCTAAACTGAAGTGAAAATCACAACCAAATACCTATAAGTTCTACCTATATCTGCGATTCATAAAAATAACACATTCATCTCTGTGTAACATCTTAAATGTAGAATTTTTTAAAAATCTCAAAATCACTTTTTAGTTACTGACATACTATAGTCATCATTTAGAAGTGAAAGGCTGCTCTATACCGTAAAGGATTAGACATATATATAGAAGATTCACTGAAGACATACTCAATGTATTTTCACCACCTTGAAGATCGAACTTCATGATAATCCTGAAATAAATTACTATTCGTTTATAAGAGTATCTAACTGAATAAAAAATCACGTTGATTGCCCGTCGGGTTTGAGATATAACGAGGATTAATCGAAAACTAATTTCACCCCTATTCACCCATTCAAGGGTCGAATTTTCCAAATTGTTTTATTCAGGCTTGCCTGTGACCTGAAATAAGCCCAACTTCAAAATTCCACGTTTCTGGGCTCAGCGGATTGGGCTGTTCTTGGGCATGTACGTAATTTTGTCGGTCACTCAGCCAGTCAGTGTTCTCTGTTACATAGAGTTCCCGCGGTGGCCGAGTGGTTAGGACATTCGCATTTCACCAAGGTGATTCGCCGGGGTCATGCCGCTGTTCGGCAGGTTTTCTTAGAGGTCTCCTGTTTTCCCCCGTCCCCACACTCCGGCGTCTCACCATGCTCACACCACGTCACCCCTAACCCGCGCTAAAGACCTATATGTAAGGGCGGCCGCCTACCCAAGCTTCAAATGCGTTGCAGTGTGTTCGTAGACTGGTTTTATTTTTGCGAAAATATTTAACGTGTGCCCATTGTGCCAATGTACGAAATGAAAACAAACTTCAGACAAGGTCGGAACCTCATTGTTAAGACGCCACGCTCATTAAAAACACTGTTTCTAAGCCCTCCAACATGGCTAAAAAAAAATGCCTTTTTAGACTTCCGTACTTCAAAATGTACTAACCGGATGTATGTGAATCTCAGGTTGCGACCTGGACAGAACTTTGTTGCAAACTTACCACCAATAAAATTATGCGGTCACCGCTTAGAGTCTCATAGTAAAAACCGTTCAGCGGGAACCTTGCGCGCTAGTTCAGCGCTTGGCTCGTTGAGGCGACGCGGCATTTGATGCGCGCTTCAAGGTCGACCTTACTGCTCCGTCGCTTTTGAGCCTCTCACGCGCAGGTAGGCGGCACCCTTAAGTGATGACCAAAATCTCCTCACTCACTCTTTTACATAGAGATTAAGTCCTTATTGAATATAAATGAATATACAGTATATCAATAAATATAATTATGTTTATAGGTTTTAGATGTCCCAATTTTGACCCCGGATGTGTATAATAGTTGTTATATTTAATTGTACTTGTGAACAATTTTTTAACTAATAAATGGTTTCGAAAGCAAATCTCCTAAATTAGGCAGTTGATATTCAGCATGCGCCCTAGAGTGACACGTTTTAACACGATTCTATAAACATATCCCGAAGTACACATGATCAAGGTAGCTGCCTGGATGAATCCATTTTGTGCGTTAGATGCCGAGAAGTGCGGCAAAGATAACACAACACAAGTTAGCCTCTATGCGCGTCACTGAACTGGCGTGAAGTCTTCTCGCCGACAACAATCCTCTACTGAAATAAGTTAGTATACTGTACCGTACTTTGAGTGTTATTTCTGAGCAGACATAACATAGCAGTTTTAGAACAATCTTATAACGGCCGATGCACTGTACTTCACTTGGTCGGCAGGAGGCCACCTTACGTGACTAACGATTTATTCTCAATATGTTGTAATGTTTATATTTGCTCTAGTTGTTTAGATTTACGGGAAATCGTTGCTTAAATGTATTAATTGCGTGTTATTTTTCGTATTGGAAAGATTTTTTTTTTTGTTGTCTAGTAAAAACTTACTTAATCGTTTTATTTCATACTGCTACATAAATTCTCGTCAGACATCTTATTGCACCGGTTTACTGACTCTTCAGTCAAAACAATGGACAGGAGTGATGTTATGTTAAAATAGCACAGTCAAAGAGGTGGTAATTATTTATACAATTTTGTACCCGGGGGACTTTAAACAAACCTGAACACACCAAAATAGTACTATTTTTAGGGTATTGTGTAAATAGTGCCTCAGTTAAAATAGTATATTTACAGGTATTTGTTGTACAGTGCCCCGCAGTTAACATCGTAAAAGAACATCGCGTGCAACATGTCCCTTGAGCAGATTTGTAACTGAAGTCGTGTACAATTATTGGTAAATTAGTAGTAAATAATCAAATATATAAAGTTCTACTAACGTAGATTGTGTCGTATTTAGAATGATTAGTTGTGTTTCTAAAACTAACGAATCCAACAGTGTGTGTATGTGTGTGAGAGTGTGTGTGTTTGTATGTTGTCACGTTTACGCAAAAATACTTATTTTAGTTAGTTAGTAATGGTATAGTATTACGTAAAACGATCAGTGTTTAATAAAATTTTAAAATATGGGATCCTGAAAATATAAGTGCGACTCGCAGTCTAAACATCAGGTACAGCTTTTATTTCCATGTTACGCAAACTATTGCGTTATTTTTACGATGTTCTTTACGGAGGGAGGCAATTATACATTTATTATGAACCACTCAATTTAGTTACGACGATGACAGTCCCACCTTGTTAATGATGCCGAGCCTGATGTAAGGAAACGTCCACGGCGATCGGCACGTCGTAGATCTGTACGTCGTGGTATATCTTGGTAGTGAAGTGGTCCTGGCGACGATATGGGGCAGTCAGACCTCGTAGGTAGCGTGACACGCCCCTTTATCGCGCCGTGTGTGGCAACTCATACCGCTGTTGGAGTGGGGATTCTGCCTTGCAGTTTGCGGTAACTTATGTTTAATATTTGGAATTCCTGGCCGGGTGGCCTGGTTACTGATCGCTGTGTTAGAACCGGGGTTACACGGTGCGTAACAGTGTTTATGCATATGAGTTTAGAGTTACGTTATGTTCACACTGTACAAATGTGTAAATTTACAAATACTAAATTTAGGTAGTTTTAGCCTACATTCTTGTATGTGTACTATGTAACACAGTTACAGTAGGTGCAGCTTTACAGAAATGTTACTATGAACCAGAACATCCCTAATAAGAAACCATATATATATATATATATGCATGATTTACTATGAGGTTAGTGTTAGATTACAGTTTTAAAATAAAGTGTAAATATTCACCGACACAAAGCAATATAAAAAGTTATGCCGTGTTATTAACGTGCTGCCGTTGTATTACACAATATTGTTTTTGTAAAAATACATGATTTTTACTGAAGATGTACAAAATTTAAATTTTTTGAAAATAAGCGTAAAAATTCAACTATACCAAATAATTTAAGCATATTGTTTGATATTTTAGCCGTATAGTTGCAGACAACATATATAACTTTAAACGTTACATACAACTTTGAACTTATTTAGCCAAAGATCCAAATTAATCTTTCAAATTATTTTTTGTAACTAGTGTGCTTGTAAATTGTGTAGAATTAATGCCAAGCAAAAATATTAAATCTTCCGTGTATTCCTGACCAAAGTTCTAGAAAAGAATCGTTTAACTAGGTAAGCCATTAGTGGTACATATATATTTAGAGTAGCTACTACAAGGTTCGCTTGTTCGAATTCCCACGAAGAGAAGATTATTGTTGAATTTTATTGTAAACTATTTCTACGTAATATTACACGGTACTAATATATTAAAAAATGTGTCGCATATGTAAACATTTTTTAATTCTAAAAAATAATGCTTCCTCAAAAAACAAATTTGGGTAGTATAAAATGCTTTACAGTTATGGCAAGAAAAAAATAGCGAAAAGAAAAAGAAATTGTTAAAAAATTACTGTACCACAAATGTGCAAAAAATTTAAATCCATTTCCATTCCTTTAGGGTGTTCAAGTGCGACAAAGTCATAATTTTTATTTCTATGAAATAGTATTAGTTTTATAGACGATACTTGTGAGTAGAGTTTTCTCTTATGAAATAAGTTTAACTCGCATAGTTTTCTCATAAAGGTTCGTCAAAGTCAAAATGGGCATGTTCTGCAGCTATGCAAATAGTGAAAACCAATTGACTTACGTAAGTGACATAACATGCCACGGGCTACGTTATAAAACTTATTTCAAAATCCTGTGAACTTTTTTTGTACTAAAAAAATTGCTGAATTTTAAACTTTTTTCCTGTACTTTGCGATTTTCTTAAAAATTCAAAATATTACGTTACGGTATTTTAAATACTTTATTTAATGGCTCATTGGATGTAATATCACAGTGAATTATTTTATTCAAGTAGGTCAGTTGGTTTTCACAAGCAAATTTTGATTTTGTCGCACCGTTATGAGAAAACTATGCAAGCTAAAATTGTTTTGTAAGTATCGTCTACAAATCTAATACTATTTCATAGAAATATAAAATTATTATTTTATCGCAATTGAACACCCTTAAGGATGTGTTTTGTTAGCACACTCGTGTATAAAAAGCGCCTAGTGTGGCACGGTTATTTTTAATATATTTTCCGTATATTTACCGCGACGTTATTGAACACGTGCAGGTGTAAAATTTCACAGACGAAAGTGAAGATGCTGCTGCCACGTACATTAAATTACGTGTGTACATATAATGTGTATATATATATATATATATATATATATATATATATATATATATATATATATATATATATATATATATATATACTAGCAGTTCCCCGCGGCTTTGCTCACGAGTATTATTCGTAACTGATAATATTTACTTTAATTGAAAAACCTCTTTGTTCACAAGGTTGGCACTTCAGTCATCAAGTGTTAGAATGTCCAAGCGGCTAGTTGAACTAATTCTGCAGCAGGATAAGTAGCTATAGCTGTCCACGCGAAAAGCAGTCTTAAGTTTGTCCCTGCCACTAACAGCGACTTCGCCTGGGCCTTATTTATAAAACTGCCAATTTGACGTTCTATGGTAGTTACAGACACCTAAGGTAAGAGGTTAATCGAATGAGAAACATCTGTTTACTCTGTGCACAACCATTGGTGACGGTGCCCTCAATTATATATTTTCAAAATATTCCTTTTAACTTTATTGACATTACAAAGTTTCAGAGGGTAAAGGTTTCGCGGAAACGTATTTGGTGCCCCAAACCTGAGATTAGTGAGATCGTCGGTTTACTGCCGAAAGTGACAAAGTCAAAATGAGATAAAATTATAAAAATGCTAGGAATATGTATATGTTGTTCACGAACAATTGCCCAAGTTTAAAGACTATTCGTCATTTCGTACTGTTGTGTCACAGTATAGTAACATACCACATTTTTGTTAATATCTACAATTTAATACTGTTTTTAAACGAAATAGCATTTATGACTTAATCAGTTTTGGCAGTATACTGACGATATGTCAGCTGATATTGTAGAGGAACATAAGTGGAAAACGAACTATAATTTTACCCCTTTTAAAGACTACATGAAAATTGCACTAATTCGATCTGCCTTGTAGTTTTTGTGTGCCAGAATTGAACGTTCACACGCAGCTTTTAACGGAATTCGAACCCAGAACCTCCCGGAATTTAGACCTGAGTGACAAACAACTGCGTCACGTAACGTCGAAATAATTTATGAAAATAAAATTTATTAAATAAATAAATAAATAAATAAATATATATATATATATATATATATATATATATATATCTGTGTCCTGCGGGCTCATAGAGGTTGTACAGCACCACGTCTCGATAGGTTACTTTAGTGAAACTCCTGTATAAGTTGTTTCTCGCTGCTCGTTCCTGCTTTTCGGATCGTCTGCCTTGATTATTGACCAACTAAGTTTTATTCTTAATAATTACGTTTTTACAAATAAAAAAAATACATACATATTTTTTTTAATATTTACGTAAGCATCACTCTGACGCGAACAACACCTCAATAACGCTACTGGTTAGATAGATATCGTAGGTTGATGGAAAACAAATTTTGTGTTTTTTCACCCTTTTGGGTGTCGAATTTCGAAATATTTTAAATTTACATCTTAGACATTTGTATAAGTAACTAACTGACGTGTAAATCACATCGCTAGCCCGTTCAGTTGAATTAAAATCGATCATTCACTAAAAAAACACATATCACCCCTGCACAGTACTGAGAAATCGAATTTCGAAAACTCTGAAAACTGTTTTGCGGTAATTTCTGTAATCATCATCCTGAAGCAAAAATTAATTGTATATCTCGACGGGTTCGATAGATATCGAGGATTTATCTAAAACACGTTCAAGGTCTTTTCAACTCTTAAGAGAGTAAATTTCGAAAAACCCTTGAATCACGTTTTAGAATACTTTATCGGTATCTCGTGGACGTAAAAAACACAACATTAGCCTGCTGGGTTCAAGATATATCGGCGATTAATTGAAAACGCTTTTCACCACTTTTCACCCCTTTTTACGTCCTTAGGTGGCGAATTTCGAAAATTCCTGAAATTACTTTTTAGGTATTTGAGTAAGCATCGATCCTAAACAAATATCACGTCGCTATATAAAAAAACTATGGGATCGATATATATGGAATGTGAGTCGATAACTCATATTACTTCTTTTTTAACCAGTTTAGGGCCGAATTCAGAAAATATATTTTAAACGGTATTTTGGATATTTACTAAAGTACCAATTTAAAGCAAAGAACACTTCGATATCTCGATTGATTCTATAGATATGGAAGGATAATCGAAAACACATTTCACGTATTTTCACCCCTTTAAATAAAGAATTTCGAAAAATATTTGATTCCTGCCATAGACATTTGTAAAAGTAACCAATTAAAGTTAAAATCACGACGATTGGCAATCGTGTTTCAAAGATATAGACGATTCATTAAAAACACATTTCGCCCCTTTTTACTGCCTGGGGGTCGAATTTAAAAAAAACCTAAAACTACTTTTTGGGTATTTACGTAAGCAATATTTTGAAGTGAATATCAACTCTCTATCCCGAAGGGTTCGATAGATATCGATAGTTGATTGGAAACACATTTAAGGTCTTTTCAGCCCCTTAAAAGTTGAACTACGAAAAATCCTTAAATTGGCTAATATGCATTTCTACGAGTGTCCTATTAAAGTAAAAATCACGATGATAGGCCGTCGGGTTCGAGCTCTATCGACGTTTCTTCGGAAACACATTTCACCCCTATTCACCCCCTTAGAGGTCGAATTTCGAAAAATCCCTTCTTAGTGCTCGCCTACGACCTGAAGGGAACCCCCACAAAAAATTTCACGATTCTAGGTCCAGTGGTTTGGGCTGCAGTTTGATATGTCAGTCAGTCAGTCAGTCAATCAGTCAGCTTTAATTTTTATATATAGATATATATATACAGTATATATACACTCACACACAAATATGTATACATACATATGAAAGTGTATATATACATAAATATACACATACATAGAAGCATATACAGGATGCCCAGAAACAACCGCATAATAAGTATACCACACAAATCCTGGGCTAAATTGGGATACGAAATTGTAAGTGGTAAAATGTCTTATGTGGACATTTTATGTGCACGATGTGGCAACATAGCACGGAAATAGTCCGCGCTTACACTCCACGTCCAGGTATTATTTTATGTATGTTAAATAAACGTAGAATCATGGCCGGACTACTCGAAATTTTAACCTACACCTGTACTACGTAAGTCAGAACACTAGGATCAGTAAAAAAATAAATTAATATCGTACGAGAAGGAAACCAGAGGGATAGGGTATCATACCCCGCTACGAATAATAGCCCGTAGACAATCTGCGTTCACTGCAGAATTTTGCTGTTCTCTACGCTACTTATGACCTGAGGAGAACACTCTCTTAAGAGTGCATGGTAGATAAATAAACGCTGAAAACATGAACTGATTTATACGCGTTTTTCAAATCCAATATGGATAAAAATACTCAATGACAATCCTAGATAATGGTATTTGCCAACTTCATGAGTTAATATTTATCCAGAATTACTCATTCGTTACGCGTGATCTCTTGCGCCGCAGTTCAATGCACGAGGTTTCTGCGTCAGAGATTGTGCCTCATAAGTTCGTAACACTGGAAACAATTTTGTTTTAAACGTTGGCTAAAACTGTTTTCTAGGATTGCCATTGTTTAATTTTCGCAAATTGGCTTTAATAAACCTACAGTTATCGATGAATGCTTTTAGCGTTGGATTATGTACCACGCCCTCTTTACATTCGCCGTTTTTAAATCCAGCGACTTGGATTGTGGTTTGATATACTAGTCTGTCTCCCACTGAACTCTTGAATATATCGAGTCTGACTTCTAGGCCACAGAATATTAAGGAATACAGAGAAGTGAAATAGCCGGTAGGATAGTGAACTCAGTCACACACGCCAACAAAATGGCTTTCCTGGCCAGCAACATGACGGATAAGCCTACGGCCAATCAGCGAGAGGCAGCTGCACTGCTAGCCGGCAATCAGGCTAATAGGAAACCTGCAGTAACATGCAGGAGCCAAACATACACGGGGCTGGCACCAACAGCTTCGGGTAGCCAATAAGCGGCCAAGTTCACCCGTATCAAACCAGCCGCCACGTCGTTTCACGTCTGTATTACTATCTTGTCTGTGCCTAGGCTCAGTGGTTAGCGCTCCTGGGCCTAGAGTCGGGGTTCGACTCCCGTTACCTCCCCAGGTTCAGGGCTGAGTGTTGTGTTGTTCCCATTATACTGTGGAAGACAATGTCTAACAACCGCAGTTACATCCTCGACTAGTAGCCTCAGGTCTTCCATTTGAAGTTCAAACCAGTCCCCGGGCTGAAAACTCATCATACATAGAGAATATTTAACAAACACTGCGGCCTCGGACTGTTTTATATCATCAGACATTCAGCGAGTATTACACTCGGGCAAAGCCGCGGGCGAACAGCTGATACTAGGTAATTAGCATGTGTACAAGAACGACAAACCAAAATGTTACTATCAACATAAAAAAAACCTTCTAATTACCTTCCTATGCGTGGTTATAAGTCATATTACGTTTTATGTGATCACATATTTGTTTATTATTCTCAACGAACAGGACATGAAATCAGATTCGATAAATAACAACTATTAACCAAATAATGTTTTCACGTACGTTGAAAGGAGATGGTAAATGACTCACGAAACCATACAAGATATTAGATCAGAAATATTTGAAGTGATATTTTCGTATTTTTTTCTGGATGTCAGTGTCTAAATGGAAGGTATTTATTCACTTATATGTTCAGCACTAACAAAGTGATTATTAAGATGTGTGATCTTTAAAGTTGAAACATTTTGTCCTGTGATGGAATTATTAATTTTTTTAACTGTGCTATCTATGAATTAGCGAACATTATTAGTAGACTTATATTAGTTCAGGACTAGGCATTAGTATGGATTGTTTATAGTAAAAAATTAAAATTTGTTGTTAGAAAAATATGGGCTTGAAACCGTAAAATCTTAAATACTTATAATTTTTAATGTGATAATATCAATGTCTCTAAAATAACCTTATTTCAGAATTACTCGCCTAGTGATGTGATAGTATTTTTAACATCCGTGAACCTCTGTGCGAGATGTTTATGGAAGTAAATAACTATCCAAGCCTTGGCGTGAGGTACTGATAGAGATTTATGAGGTTTATGTAATTAATTCTATATGGCTGTGCTCAGTAATTGTTAATGTTATTGCTTTTGGACGAAAATTATTTTCTATATAGAGAGGAGGAGCACGCTGCTACGAGAATAACAATGTAAGTAAAATAACGAGATTTTTTTTTTCAGAATATCAAATAAGACCCAAAGGATCTTATGGCAATGTAGGCCTAGCAGAGATGAACAAAAATGTCAGTAGTGCCATATATGTCGGGTCGACAGTGCCAAAACTCAGCGGTAGGCATCGTAAGGATGTTCTAGTGTGACAAAATCGTAATTTTGTGTTTGTATGAGACAGTGTTAGTTTTGTAGATGTTGCTTGGGAATACATTATCCATTTACGTAGTTATTATTTTTTTTTACATACGTAAAATACATCCATGCAGCCTGCGACGTCTTTATTCACTGTGAATTTTTTCAGCTTGGCATGTCAGTTGGTTTTAGTGTAGTTCTTAAAACGGAAGCATGCAAATTATGGTTTTAACAAGCCATTACGCGAAAACTATGAGAGATAAAATAATTTCACACGAGCCAATTTAGTAACATTATGTGTATAAAATAAGAAAAAAAATTTGGTACAAATGAAAGATAAAATTTGGTGATATAAGTTGATGTATACCGCGACCTTAACACTAATTACACGCTTGAGTCCGATGAGACCGCGCTGATACGTGCGTAAGGCCGAAGCAAGGCGCGCGAAACACAGCAGCTTCGACCGTAGCCACATCAGTAAGTGTAGATCAGCATTCGTGCCAACCCTTCACAGAGTCGCTGGTCCAGGCGCTTGGCAATGGGGATGAATAGGTTGCGCGCATCCCTTAGGGAGCTCGACTCACGCGCGAGGCAGCAGGGGTAGGAGCAAGACAGATGGAGATTGGGTTTTGTGGGTAATGGAGTCTAGGAGAAGGAGGGGTTGGGGGTTCTCTGAGCGGACGGATGTTAGGGTTACGAGCTCAGCGCCCTCTGCCGACCTGTCTGGTGTCAAGGGGGGCCCACCACGTTCGGGCCTGGTTGTGCTCCTGGGAGGGGGTTAACCGTGCGTTTGGTACGGCCCCTGGGGAAATAGAAGAGACGTGACACTTGGTTAGACGTCTGGCGTCCCTGGGCGTCGCCCCGTCGTAACTCCTTTACGACGTCGGCCGGCTCTTTTCATATTCCCCTGCGTCGAGGTGCCTCGGCTCGCGTTTTGTTCCATCCCGCCTCGATGTCATCCTCGTCCGTTGGGGTACCCGTCGTTTCGCCTAAAAATGTTTTGCCTAATCGTAGGCAAAACGACTTTAGGCACTATGACTTTAGGCAAAATTACTTTTAGGCAAAACTACATTAGGCTAAACGACTTTAGGCTAAATTATTTTAGGCAAAACGACTTTAGGCAATATAACTGTAGGGGAGACGATTTTTAGGCAAGCTAAGCGAGAAGAATAGCACTTTGAAGAGAGCATTTTTAGGCAATACGATTTTAGGCAAAAAATATTCTTGGCCAACGATTATGTGGAAAGTTTAGCAAAGGGATGGAATATAAACTAAACATATTTTAGGCCAAACAACTTTAGGCTATAATACTTTAGGCAAAACGAATTTAGGCGAAATTATTTTAGGCCAAATAATTTTAGGCGAAAGTACGTTAGGCAAAACGATTTTAGGCGAAACTAATTTAGGCGGAACGCCTTTAGGACGATAAGCTTTTAGGCAA
>PNEQ01090046.1:0-14788 GCA_003012365.1 Medauroidea extradentata
AAAAAATAAATCAACCTTTGACTGAGTAAATGAGTGGTTATTAGTGAAGTCAAGATGGTTAGTTAACCCTTAAGTTAAATCAAACTGAGCTATCCGGAGCACGCGCAAACTTAACATAACCTCAACACCAACTGCAGTAGACTACAACAGCAATAGTCCAAATAGCAACACACAGTAGACGCAGAAGGGACGCGTCACACAAGCATTGCAGAGACTAATTTGTACTCCATCAAACACAACAAAACAACATATGACATGCATTAGACTTGAATGTTATTCAACTTTTAAAACACCAACTAAATGTGTAGTGTTCACATAAAGGTTTACAAATTTTTACTGCTATTGTTAAGCTTACCAGCTTGTTTCAAGAGTTTAAACCTAGCTTTGCAATAAACTCATAAGTCAGACAGGGGGATGGGTTATCACCAATCCTAGTCAATGTTGCCACAGATGAAGTACTACAGAATGTAGTAGTCCTGAACCTTGTTGTTAAATTGGAACCAAAATAAATATATTAGCCTTTGCAGATGATGCAGCAATAATCGTAGAAAATCTAGAAGATGTAAAGATACTCACCAAATTATTTATAAGAGAAATAGGAAAAACAGGATTAAAGATTAATGACATAAAAACTAAGAACAAGAATTTTAAAAGAAACCAAAATCGAAGGGAAGGGACACTATGAATTGATGAATATGAATTTGAGTAAGTCAACAAATTTAAATCCATGGAGTAATTAAATAAAATCAGAATACAGAGAAACCAGAAATACAAAACAGAATAAATTCAGCAAATACCAGGTGCTTAAACACTTGCAACAGAATATTTTCAATAAAATCCTTGTCACACAAAACGAAAATTAGACTATACAAAACAACAATCTGCCCAATATTGTCATATGGATCAGAAACCTGGAGAACAAATAAGAAACAAAAGAAAATGCTTATAGTATTTGAGAATGAAGTCTTTAAGTATAAGGGCCTACATGTGGACTAGGAGAATGGTGAAGAAATTATAACAGAAAGATCAGTGACCTCTACAACAAGAGTGCAGATGTAATAGGTGGAATAAAGTGCAGAATAATCTAAAGGGCTAAACATGTATTAAGAAGAGAGGAGTGATGTTGGCTGAATGAGGTGGTGAAAAGTAATCCAGTGACAGACAGAGACGGTGGAATCAGGTGAAAGCCGATATGGAGAAGATTGGAGTTGATGAACGGAATGCAGAAGACTGGTGAAGATGGAGGTGATTTGTTGGGGTGGCTAAATATCAACTTGGATGTGAATGGTCCAAGGAGTAAGTGTATATAGATAATTATGTAGTATTTAACAGTAATGTTTTTATAAATATATATTTAGGGGAAGTACTTTGTTTTCTTTTGTAATGATGTAGGTAATAAGCCACCAAATGGATTAATTTAAAGCAACGTAGCCTAGGATGGCTTAGTAACAATAACATTTAAGTATACCTTGCACTTTGACCACCAGTCAGAAATTATGTTTCATTGTGAAACTACAGATTTGACATTTCACCTTAAAAATAGTCTGGGTAACATAGACATTGACATATGTCACACAGATTCGTAAATGTCGTTGGACAGGTAACAGAACTAAACATTAACATATTAGCTGACAAATTCTTATGGTGGTGTATGAATACACTAAGATATATTTTCATGGATGAAAACTTATGCACTTCCTCAACCTTATCATCAGATGAAAAGAACTGAAACTATGACTGAGTAGCCCACACAACACATCACCAGTTTTGCAAGTTACAATAATTAACACTACATCCTGGTGTCATTGAAACTCTCTGGTGAGTCGTCTGCTCCCACAGCCCACAATAGCTACAGAATGTTTCATTAACTTCTTGTACATGTCTCTGACATCATATAAGCGAAACATGAATACAATTTCAGTCAGTGTGACAGGCTTGTTGACAAAGACAGTTCTTTCAATATGCTGCTGGTCAGACATTTGTCATCCATGTACTATCCTCTGTGGGCTGTAATGCCTTCTTTGAGGTATTCCTGATATAAATGTGGTAGCAGTCAATACGAGGAACATTGATGGAACCCACAACTTAAGAAATGAAACGTCCTATCCAACTGGCAGCCATGATCATTATCACTTATTTATTTATTTTAGTAATTTATTTATCTATATATATATATATAAAATGAAGTGTCCCACTCATTCATCAACACACAGTTCAAACTGCTGGACCTAGAAACATGAAATATGTATTCAACGTAGCTTCCCTTCATGGTGTAGGCACCCACAAAGGAAGGATTTTTCGAAAATCTAAAATTAAAGGGGTGAAAAGGGGGAAAAATGTGTTTACGCGGAATTTTCTATAACTCTGTAACCTTATGATATATTGTTAATATTTTTACTTCAAAACGTTGCCTAAGCAAATGCGTTTTTCATAATTTTTTGATTTTTCGAAATTCAAAAATTAAGGGGGTGAAAAGCCAATAAATGTGTTTTCAATAAATCCTCTATTTCTCCTAAACCACTTACGATATTGAGGTGATCTTTGCATCAGAATGGTGCTCATGTAAATGTCTAAAAAATAGTTTTAGGATTTTTCGAAATTCGTCTTTGAAAACCGGTAAAAAAATGAAACATGTTTTCAATATTAATCATCAGTATCTCCCAAACCATTTGTGATATTGAGGTGGTTTTTGCTTAAAAATGAAGCTTACATAGGTAAATATTTAAAAACATAACTCAGGATTTTTCGAAATTCAACAATTACGGGTCTGAAAAGTAGTAAAATGTTACAGAACTCCCGAAAAGTGAATATTGACCATGGAGAAATATCTAAAAAGTTGCATTTAATATGTATTTTACTCTACAAAACACAGTTGTTTATTATAGAGAAATAAAGCTGAATTAAAAACAAAGAGGTTCTGCAGTTAAAGTACGCACAGCGAAGTGGACTGGATAAAACTGTTTGTATTTGTTGTATTATTTAACAGCTAGCTTTAAAGATATACACTGTACAGAGAATATAGTAACATCATCAATTAATATGCAATTAAAAGTTAGTTACTCTTTTCTATAGTACACACGGGCAAAGCCACAATGGAACAGCTAGTTTATTTATACACGTACAAAATTCAGCTCCAAGACCAGTTTACAATTTGACGTGTCAAACATATTCTTTTTGTCATTTGCACTACCGAGGAAAGAAAACACAATAGATAACATAATACAATAAGTAAAACAATACTACAGATCATTCAGCACAAAATACAACAGAACTCCAATAATTTGAAGTCACCTTGCAATGAGTAACTTGGACGGTTTTCAGACTGACTTGCAAGTTGTATGTAGGTTGTAAGTAGAACTTCATGTTTCAAAAAAGACGTCATTAGAAACAAAAATACTGACTTAGAGAGAAAGTAAATTGAGAATGAATTGGCCACAGCATATCTATACATAATATGTATCAACCATCCCATTCTTCAGGAAACCATACAAAACTGAAATCACTGGTATCCACTGTGCCTCCTCCATTGGAAACTTACAAGAAGTCACATTAAAACTTAACACAGATCTGGAAATGTTTACAGTAACAAAGCATGATGGTGTTACCTACCATTTTATTTACACAGTGCTATCCCATGACTTTTGGCACTGTAGTGTACAATATCAATAAAATTTAAAGTCATGTACAAAATTTGTATGCTTCGAACATAATTTTTAAAAGTAGTTTAGCTGTACAAAGATGAATGAATTAAAAACTACAGTATTTCAAATTACAGCATAGGTGATCAAAAAGTCCAAGTGAGTTTACCTAAAAACCACTGTATTGACAAGTAAGAGTTTGAGCAGCACAACTGTTAGGAATTATGAGAATTTGTTATTTAATACATAAGTAAAATTTTTCTTACAAGAAAACTTGTAAGAGGCCTAAATAAATATTGCAGCAAAACATTGACAATAGCATAGTAAAGTTGAGCAAAAAAATAAAATACTGTCAATTCATTACCTCTTTTATAATAGCTTCACTGTGTAGTGCAGTAACACTAAATTGCCTGGATAGGTATGAATGTATAAGCTTATCCTTGTCTCAGACAGATGGTTCAGTAGTCTATACTCACTTCAGAAATAGTTTTTTGATCAGTGTTTGTTTATAAAATGATCACTATCTACCATGTTACAATACACTACACTCTCCAACAGGTACAAACAACATTGGCAGTATTCACTCCAAGTCATAATAAAACTGTACAAATCTATCTAAACATCACACACATGTTATAGAAGCAGGTTACTTTAGCGCTGTACAGTGACCATCACCAAGCCCACACTTTTACAGATTATCATTGTTAGTGAGCTACAAACACATCTAACAGTCAGTCAGCTCAAGGAGAAAATATAAATAAGGCATGGAAAATTAATGAAAAATAAATCCTTTAAATACTTTATAGGGGCAGGTAAATGTTCTGTATTCTTAGCATATACTGTAGGTATGGATAAAGCTGATTACTTTAACTTTCTCAATAGTACTATGAATATTCAAGACACACCAAACAGACTCACATAGGTGAAACTAAATCTGTACAACTAAATAAACCAGAATCAACATTACAATTATAACCAATGTTATGTGACATACTTTACGGTACATAGTCATTATCTACATAAGTTTAATGGTAGGCATGTGAGTTACGTGCAAGATGTTCCATAGGCTTGGGTCCAATTTAAGTTAAAATAATTTTAAAAATTGTAAATGAAAAAAATTTTACATCAGCACATGAATTTTTTTACTTGACACAGGCATGGACGCAACAAAAAGTTTTGGGGAGGAAATGGGGGAGGGGACAAATTACAAAAAAAAAATGTAGCTGATATCATTCTAACCTCGGTGTTGCTTGTACTCTATCATGTCTCTGAACAAAAGGCAGTAAGGAAAGTGCAGTAGGCGTTGGTTCACCAGTTATCAGAGGAGATAAGGTGACCATGCTGGGGAAGCAGGAGTGTCTTTAAGTTACTGTATGCGGATAGCTGCAAGACAGGTGGAATTTCACACAACCTACCTATGGATTAGTTCTATCCATGACCTGATTTCCCATCCACCAGTGGACTATATTTGCATTGCACTGTGCCAACAGTCTTGCCTGCAGTGTGATACAGCATAGCCAACAGAGCTAAGGCCTGCAGCCGAGAGTTAGACACCACAACACACCATCGTGATAAACAGTAGAGTAGGGAAACACATTTCCCATGTTCTAGAAGCATGGGAAAGCAAGGTTAAGTTACACAGTGCAAGGTGGCTGGGAGAATTCAAATATTGATGCAATTGGTCACGAGCGGTTATGCTCTCATATTTTTACCTAGCTTATGATTCATCTAAGAACTTTTTCACAGCACATTTTAGTACAAATATTTTACTTTGTACATTGTTCATTTACTATATTTGGTGCATCCTGTGGCTAAATGTAAATACCAAGTAATTTGCAAATTTTTTCAGTTAACATCACAGATTTCATGTGATGAAACCAATACAAGCAATGCTGAGGTATACTGGAACAAGCTCAAGACTATAACTGCAGTGTCTTGTGCTTGGTATTTGTAACATCTGATAGTTAACTGAGCATGCTCATATGCTGGCTGTATCAAACTTGCCTAAGTAACCTAAAGCACTAATTTTATCTGAAAGAAACTACAAGAGTTTAAGTTATTGGAGCAAGTTCAAATCCCGAGCAGTCCAAAATACAATTCTCTGTTTACTCAACGTAACATTCATAAAATAATACATGGACGAGGAGATAAGAGGTGAATTAATCCCTGCTGTGCTACTAGATTGTGTACATATGTTGTAGAACATTTCGCCACTATTATTTTCGTCTCAAATCTAGCCCAGGATTAGCATGGTGTGCAGCCACCCTCTGTAGCATGGTCAGTAGCATACCGGCCTACGCTGCGAGAGATCCTGGATTCAAATCCTAGCACAGGCACTGGACGTTTGTGTTACTGTACTTAGTTAAGTTTAGATAGTTTGTAAGCCATCACTTAATAAGCCTTATGGCATTAAAAAGGGGGAGACATAAATAAATCCTCTAAAAAAAAGCCCTACGTGCTTTATTATAAAGTTGTTTCTGGACATCCTGTATTCCTACTCTGAATACAAAACCAAGGACTTTATAAAATGCTATGCAAAGTAACTATATACTGTATGTATTACAATAATTTGAATTGTTATATTACTACACACATACGCACACATTTGTTAATCTAGAAAATTAATTCTTCATCAAATAATTACTATAATTGTTACTGAATAAGTGCAGTATTTCATGCACATATAGTATTTTAACAGTCACTTCCTTCATATAAATAACTGTAAACACTTTGTTTATTTTTTTTACAAGCATTTGTGATAATCTGATCAAAGTAGGTAAACCACTGAATTCAGAAGTGTTTGTTACTTATCTGCAGCAAACATTACACATACATGTTAAACACAAGGAATGCAAGCCAGGATAAAAATTGTCAACGTAGAAGCACTCACATTAAATTCTGTGTGGCCTTGTCTCACCAGTCACAGACACACACACACCAACACAGAAAAAAATCCTGATAAAAACACACGTAACAACGACAACACTTCTCGTGCTACTGCCGAGGGGTTGGAGTACCGTAATCGCCTGCAGTATCCGTCATGGTCTGCAGCATGCGAAATGCCCGTGACGGGATGGAGGCCCCACGGTAGCGAGGGTCACTCTCGTTGTGCAGGTAATGTTCATCATCCACTGTGGAGGGGATCAAGTTGAGGCAAAGGAAAGCAAATAACATTATACTGTATTCGTAAGCCTCACACGTTGAAAAATTGGTCATTTCGCTTGAACTTGTTAGTTACTTACTGAAACCACATTTATGAATAACTGCAATACACAAAGGAGTTATATAGGTTCTCATCACAACTCAGCTCAGCAACAAATCAATATGACAGCTACTTAATTTCAATCTTGTAGACTTGTGAGTCAGAAGGATGAACACCACGCAGGAATCAACCATTGTTTTGTTGAATAGTTACAAAAGTGTATCTTTCTTGAGACTTTTCTGTTTTCTGCAATGTGAAATGCCAACACTACTGAAAAGCATGAAGCCATACAGTATTAACCATATCTGCATTTGTGAAAGGAAAAGCCATTAGTGTATTGTATAATTTTGAATTAATAACTACATCAACAAAAATATGTTTCTTTTTGTTGCATCAAAATATAGATTCAGTATTAACTTTTCATTTTATTATTGGCTGTTTCACAACTATTTCAGCAGTGGTCTGTATCAATAGGAGAGCATCCTTTATAAGGATAATGTTAGTTTCATATATGTAAATGTTATTGTATTCAGGGATAAAATCTAATTTTACAAATGACTGACGCAAAACCAAGTACACAGAATGTGCTGACTGCCACGGAAAACACACAAATCATTTTATTGCGGAGCCAAGAAACCACTGCCTCAGAACAACAGATGTCAGTAATTACGTACATTACATCCCTCACCAAAACCACTAGCTCACTGACAGTGCCCTATTTTACAAAACAATACCAGCACGTCACCAGTTTGTCGTAAGAACAACTGTGAAAGAGGCACACGACAGATGCTAGCAAGAAAAAAAAAGGAGAATAAAAGACCGATCCTTTAGGTGAAGTGAACACCTAAAAATCCAAAAGTTTTAATTTAATTAACAGCCTATATAATTGAAGACAGCAGTTATTACTGTTATGACACCTAGTCTCTTGATTCACAAGATATACAATTTAAATTTTTTTTAATTCCACAAATCCAAATTTTTTTAAAAAATCACGTTTGCCAAATACAACAAAATAAATGGTATCTGATTCATGCCTCAACTTAGTGCAAATTCTAACCAGTAACTAATTTAAGGAGTGTGATCTTGATATGCAATCAGTTCAACTATGCAGTTCAGATTTCTTTCTAAACAGTACTGTACTCAAAATGTAAAACTAGTCCATGTTACCATTCAGAGGTTATAAATTATAATCAGCAAATATTATAAACTGCCTTAAAAGTTTTGTTTAGCAATACAGTACATTGTGTGTTTGCGTAATATGTATCACAGAACAGAATGAACTTGAGAACTACAACTAGCTAACATCTGTGGATGAGAACAGATACGAGTAATCAGTAGGCTAGGTAATCAAAAATATCCTGAATAATAAGTCTCGTTCCATCACATAAAGATTGGTTCTCTATAATCACCACAATCACAGCATCAAAATTCCTCTTCCTAAACCACACTAACACCACTATTCTGCTCTTAATCATTTCATTGTAAATTCTTCTGGCCAGAGGCATTAAATCTCTCCCTTTAAATTATAGTATGACAGAGCTTACCATTAACATCAAAATGTTCAAAGTTTCATCAAGGCACACAAGTAAAACAATGATAAAATTAGTTCTTCTCAAAAGCTCCACAAAAAGAGCAAATTACAAGAGCTACCTGCGCCAGCATGGATTGGTAATGTAAAACCCAAAGGAAAATTTCCACCCATCATACAGTTTTGGGATTTAAACTGTCAAGTTTCAAAATGTGATACAGAAATAACTGTTGTGAGATAGAAGATAGTAATTTGGGGCCACTATGGAACATGTATAAGCACAACTTACCAGCTTTGTTATATTTCCTCTCTATTTTCAAAAAAATACAGTAGTGTTCATTTTCATAAGTTTTAGAATACTGGACATTATACTTTATGACATTTTTTCACTGTTATTATGAAAGGAAGTCACATCAAAAAAGTCACAGAAACAAATCAAAGGTCTCTGTAGATATGCCTAGATATTTTCATCAAGGCAACCGTGCCAAATTTCCAACTACAATTCGTACATCGTTGCTCAAAGAATGGTTGAACTTATTTACAAGAGCAATACTGGGAAAATAACAAGTTTATTTACAAAATTTCCACGTTGAATGTCTACATTAGTTGGAGAGGGGAGATGTCATGGTCCACCCTGAAGGCACACATGAAATTCTTAACATTACATACACAAGTACAGAAGATATATATACAACAGAATTCACTGCCAAACCAATGTTTATGAATACTGTATATTCAAGTTGTTAGTAAACTCAATTGACCTGAAGCACAAAAATGGTTTCTTTCCAAACGAACAAGCATTCATGATAAAACTGCCACTACAAAATTATAAGAGACTGTAGTTTTAAATATCCCAACATCTGAATCTGGTGCTCACATATTTAGTTACAAGTCTTAATTTCCACTCATTATGTGTCTAGCCATTCATATGAAAGACTTTGTTAAAATAATGCTCATGATTTTTTTGTGCATACTCATACTCAAGTACAATCATTTTTACTTATGAACATTAATTATTACAATGCTTGTTTCATATCACTATTATGGTATACCATATTTTGCCCTTACTGGGGTGCCTCAGACAATATCTTGTGCCTCTGGGACTGAAGTGATGTGTTGTATCAGTATACTGGCATTTATTACCATTAAAAGCACCTATGCAGAGAAGTGTAGGCACATGAACACGAGCTTCAGCTGCTGTCCTTCCAAGATCCAGCAAGAGCTGATGTGGAACAGGTAGCAGGTATGAAAATGAGGAAAGGGAATTATCTACTGTCAGATGTCCTCCTTTTGTTCCTTGTCAACCCCCAGGTTACTGTATGTAAGAGGAAAAACTGAATGCTCATGCACTGTTTCCATACGAGTTACTATTATTACTAACAACAATTAAACTGTACCTACAGAGTTGCAACTATGCAGCAGTTAAGTCGAGTGACAGTTTCGTGGGAGGGAAAATGGCTAGGACACACCACTGTTATGTGCTTTGGTTTCTAAGATTCAACTACTAATTCTTCCACATATGTTTGTGGTTATTATCATTACAGCCAACTTTTTAATCAATCCGTGAGATGGAAACAATCTAATTATATTTTATCTAAACTAAAAACATTGTATTACACTAAATGAATAAAAAAAATTAGAAACAAAATTCCTGTATTAACTATCTATATGTACTGCAATCAGCTAAGATGCTTCCTCATTTCAAAATCTCTAAGTTCACAGTGCATTCTAAAAGTATAATTAACTGTAATTTCTAATATTCTGCTAGTAAACTATATTTGTGCTTCAGGTATATTTGTCCACCCTTGGTTGGCCTGTTAAGAGCATAGAAGCTGTGAACAGAAAATTAGTAGTAGTCTCTCAGTAGAAGTGTCACCTTTCCACCACCTTTAAGAAAAACAGAAAGTAGAACAACAGCTAATCAGCAGCAGAAGAACCAACAATTTTAGCAATTATTACATGAGCTACCACAATGTGAGAACCCAAAACTCACAGTAATCTAATAATTACTATGAAATTATGAAAAGACTAAAAATAATCAACACAATGGCATCAATTTAAAAGATTCTTTGGATGAAAAATAAAATAAATATAAATTATTGAATGTAAATGGTCCTTTTACCATTTTCAACAAGTACATTTATAAATACTTAAGATGTTTATGCCAGCTTCCACTGTGCACGTAATACGATCCTGCCCCAAAAATTTACTCTCCTCTAAATTTTGTTTGGTAATTATAAAAGTTGATAGAAACATAGGCAGAATTGACTGCAACTGGATAACCTTAAGAGATCACGAGAACAGAGGACAGGTTGACTGTCAGACATGCAAGGCCAGAGCTGACAGCTTCCTTTACCACCATCCATCGTAGCTGTATATATTTCCAAACAACTAGCGCAGGCTGATCTGTAATTTTGATAACATTACTTGAATTCTGTAGTCCTCAACACTGTTGTCGCAATTTGCAGTGGTGTCAGCAGAGAGCAACCATATAAAATTTTGTGGACTGATGACAAATTGCCTTTATTTAGGAATAAATCTTCCTCCATATCAGAGACTGGAACAATTATCTCTGTACAGTATCCACATGGATCCCCTACTATCGGTATGATGATCAAGGGAGTCATTGCATTATGCTGTTAAGAGCCCTATACAGTTGGTGCATGAATATTGTTGCACGATATTAGGAGAAAGTTTTTTTTAAGAAATACTATGTACTCAATGTGTGCAATATCTTCCTTTACGAAAAGAAAATACATTTAGAACTATGCTTCTGTATTTTTGTTTCCTAGATATCGTGTTTATAAACATGGTTTCAGGGCACCTATAAATGGCTAAAAACTGCTATTTCATACTGTTATGAAAAAATACCAACCGTAATCGTAAAACAAAAATAGAGAAGCATGTGCTGGACTTTACTATTCACTTTCCGTAAATAAAAAAGTACGGTCACAGGAAAAAACCAATAACTAAAACACTGCACGCAGTTTTCGTGCCACGTGCATAAAGGCGATACAGTTGTTGAAGCGCGAACTAGTCGAGCTCTTATCGCCTGCCAGTTTCCGTACCTCAAATGCGGGATCTAGCTATACAGGGCTCTTAACTGTTTTCCAGCACTGGCGGTTACACTGAGGGCCGTATCTATAAACGGCTTTCGAATGACAACCAACAGCTATTCCCATAGAGAAAGCATTGGTGAGCAGTTGGTTGTCATTCGAAAGCCGTTTACAGATACGGCCCTAAGGCCTTTGAATGGCCCGTGGTATGTTGCAAACATCCTACAACCCTATGCCATGCATTTTCTTCACTAAGTGCCCTGCAGTCAGTTTCCAGCAACCTAATACAGTACTTGTCTAAATCTCGCTCTAATTTCCCATGAGTGTTTGTATTATGTCCAAATACTTCCCTAACCTGCCTGTTCAACTGTTTAGTCACCCGTTAAATATTTGTGACCATGTGAATGCACACTTTATTTTCTTAAAAATTTCACAATTTACAATAAATGTGGGCAAGTATTGTCTAACTTTATTCCACAGTGGAATATCCTGATACTTCTATAACAGAATGAAGCATTTCACTGATGAACTAAGTATGCCCTTCTCCTGTGCCACTGATAGCAGAACATTGTCATGAAGAAATAATATTTCATAACAATTTCTTCCCTTCGTCTGAACCATAACACTAACCAAATTCTGTTGCCCTCTACAGAAGTCATTTTTAGTGCAAGTTATTAATGTGGCTATGAGTGCAGACCATCCAAGCTTACAAAACTGTTTACTTTTTAGCCAATGACTGTATTATAATTTAGTTAACAAACACAACATTTTTAAACTCCTTTAAAAGATCATACAGCACCCGATTATTTGCACGGATTGAAAGTGGTATTCTTTTTTAACACTCCAGAGCAAATTTCTTTACAGTCCTATGACAACCTGCCTTTACGTGTACGTGTATGTAAGTACCTATGTGTACGTCCACCATACAACATAAATGTAAGGTAAAGTATTTTGTCTTTCTTTGTAATTATGTTGAGGCAATAAACAAACTCTTTGTAGGGTTTCACACATGCGTGGTAGCTCTGTAACAAACAGTCACTAGCCGACTGACCACTCTCATCCAGCATTCGAAACACTCTGGAAGGGATGTGGCCGCCCCGGTAACGTGGGTTCTCTTCTTCATTGCCCGGCACCTCCTCTGAAACTGAACAGTTACCATCACTGCTTCGCAACCATCTTGCTACAACAGCCGCAGCGATCCAACATAAAGGATGAAAACTAGTAAGGTGCTTTACTGGAATTACGTATGTGGTACCCAGTAAAACTGCATAAAAAATAATAAACATGTCATATGTGTTACAAGGAAAATTATGTTTATTGAGTACTACGTACAATTACTGTACGTAGTCCATAGCAGCATTATTGTCTGTAGGTCTATCAACAGTTTTACACATGCTTTTCTTTAAGTTGATTCATTTCCTCTAACATGGCTACCTTCCACAACCTTACATCTTCCCCGAACATAATTTCCCTGTAATTCTGAGTTTCATTATATGTTGGCTTACAGTTCCTGTATTTTAAACAAGTTTGCATAGAAATGCAGCAGCAATGTTCACAATGTACAGCAAGATAACAATATGAAAATTCAGGACAATGGCGGGAAAGGCCGCTAGGCTACTAATTACAATTAAAACAGAAAGAGTTGTGCACAAGTACATACTCACAGGATGGTACTTGCAGATAGAAACACACACACATAGGACGAACACATTTCTCCGATCACGTGCGGTCACAACGTTTCGCAGACTACATCTGCTTCATCAGGTGAGTGGAGGCACACTGAAGTCTATTGTCCAGCGGTGGTTGGTAATCAGTACACCTAGCGGCCAGAGGGCGAACTACGGTGCGGCGGGAAGTTTGAAATGAGGGTTTGTTATCTGAGGTTAAGGACAGGTGGCTGTCTGGATTTTGTGATGTATTGATGTGCCAGTTCCCAGTGTCTTAATTCTGCTTTGTTTTTGTTATTCAACAGTGGTAGGGCCCTCACCACTCTGGTTGTATAACAGGAATCAAAGTTGGAGTTATGAAGTGCTGCATGTGCAGCAACCGGCTTCTCATGTGGATCAACCTCCACTCCAGCTATGGCTTTTTTGGTGTCAGCTCTGTGGCCATTCATCCTCTGTCTGAGAGTGTTAGTGGTTAGGCCGATATACTCTGCATTGCAGTGAGTGCACTGTAGCTGGTAGATGAGGTTTTCAGTTGCACAGTTGTAGCTTCCTGGTATGTGGTAGGTTTGGTTTGTCTGTCTGCTATTGAATGATGTGGAAGGTTGATGTATTGCACAGGAGCCGCAGCGTGGTTTATTATAAGGGTGAGAACCCCTGGGGGTGGTTCTATTATTCAATGTGGTAATGGCTGGCAGTTTGGGGCGAACCAGTTTGTTACGGAGGTTGGGGGGACGTTTGAATACCAACCTTGGTGGTTTAATGAGCAAGTTTTGGGTGAGTGGTGCGGAGGCCAGGATTTTGTGCCCACAGTTCAGTATTGTTTTGAGTTTGTGCAGATCTTCGTGGTATGGGACAACCAGGGGGATTTCAGAATTGCCAAGCTTGGTTGAGTTGTCACTAGTTGTAGTGGCTCGCTGTATTTGTTCACACTGTTTGTTAAGGTCTGTTTGGGTGGAATATATGTGTTTGGCTCTGGTAGCGAGGCTGTATGGCAGGGATTTCTTAGCGTGGTATGGATGGTAGCTGTCAAAGTGGAGGTACTGCAGGCTATTGGTTGGTTTGGTATGGACAGTTGTTTCAATTTTTCCATTGTGGAGAGTCAGTTCTATATCCAAAAATATTGCATGGGATTTTGAATAGTTCCAGGTGAATTTTAATGGGCTGTGGGAGTTGAGGTTGTTGAGAAAAGTGAGAAGGCTGTCTTCGGTAGAGGTCCAGATCATGAAGATGTCGTCTATGAATCGCATCCAACAGTGTGGATGGATAGGCTGATGGCCCAGAAATTGTATTCAAGTTTGCCCTTGAATAGAATGGCATAGGAAGGGGCCATGCGTGTGCCCATGACAGTACCCTTGATTTGCAGGTAATGGTTGTTCTGGAATCTGAAGTTGTTATTATTTAACGTGAGTCTGGCCAATTCAACTAAGAAAGCTGTGGAGGGTTTGCTGTTTGGGGGTATCTGGTTCAAATAATGTTCTATGGTAGATAGTCCTGATGTATGGGGGATGTTGGTGTAGAGAGATGTTACATCAATGGTTACTAGGTAGGCATCATGGGATGGGATGTTCAGGTTTCTTAGGCGTTCTAGGAAGTGGTTGGTGTCTCGGATGTACGAGGGAAGCAGCTGAACCCAAGGTTGGAGGTGAGCATCCACCAGTGCCGAGATCCTTTCTGTCGGGCTGCCACATCCCGACACA
>PNEQ01090047.1:0-14782 GCA_003012365.1 Medauroidea extradentata
GGGCTGGTCGTGACTGCTCGCCCTCCGCAGGCCTCAGCAGCAAGAGTGATAGTATAGTAGCTATTTGAAGGGAGTGTAATGGAAGGTGTTGGTTGACGCAGTGTGTTTTGTTTGCTTGTCAGGTTGGCAGCAGCGCAGGAGGCGGCGGCACAGCAGCAGCGGGCTGGTCGTGACTGCTCGCCCTCCGCAGGCCTCAGCATGGGCTCACGGGCACAACAGGACACAGCAGGCGCCAAGGGACCAACCTCGCTCTTCCTCTTCAGTGAGGAGAATCCCATACGCCGATACACCAGATTCATCATAGAGTGGCCATATCCTTTTACATGCAACTGTTGTGCGTGGGACTTCTACAGCCCTAGTTGTCTAATATATAAGAGAGTGCCTGTCTTTAAATAGTCACGTACTGATATCTGCAAATATTTTAACACGAACATTACACTCAAGAACTTGCAGTAATCATCAGCGTCAAATCATTGATTATTGTTTTTATTCTTTTACTGCTATAACTAGATCCACGATTTTTCGCGAAAAGAATTCTGCAACAGTTCAATGCATTATGTGCACATATGAAGCTGTGCTTCATGGTTATTGGCAGAACGTATTATTGCACAGACGTGGCTCGTTTGACTGTGCCAACAGGAACAAGGTTGCCGCGACACCACACGTCTGTGATTTGCGGGTAGAACCCTAACAACCAATCACTGACCATGAAGCAAGGCTGAATATGTGCACATAACGCATTGAAACAAACTGTTGCGGAATTCTTTTCATGAAAAATCGTGGGTCTCTAGCTATTACACTGGTCAATAAATATCGTGTAAGGGGATCCCCGAGGTCCAGGGTATCGATTGCACCCTAGACGCAAACTTATTGCTGCTTGCCCACAGGCATCTGCTTGCCCCTGGGAGTAATATGAGAGCCCTACAACGGAGAGACGACGGAGTGAGCCGGGCAGGGGAGGCGGGAGATCCCAGAGAAAACCCGCTGACCAGGGAGACTCCACCTGGAATCGAACCCGGATCACCTTGGTGGGAAGAGATTAGTTAACCACTCGGCCGCCGCGCTCCCCCTCCCAGTTACACCTATTAATGATACTTCTCATTCACCCTACTAAATTAGTCATTTCATTTTTGAAACATGTCGTTTTCTACCAAAATGAGTTGCGGGTGTTACAATGTTGTACACAGGTAGTCAATGAAACATAGCGGTTCTCAAATGAACTCCTAGTTAACGCCTTGCTACACTCGCAAATGATGCTTAATATGGTTAATAATACGTGCATTTGTCTCTGTACAAAAATATAACACCCACAACAGACTTACGTTGGTTCTCAGGTGACTGATTCAGTTACTATATAATTTCTATATATTATAGGTTAATACAGAAAAAATCAAAGTAAGTAGAATCGGCAGTGTTCACGAAAATCTTTGTTAAACTATTCAATGACTTCATCAAAAAGAACAAAAGAACAGTTCTAAATTAATGCTACTGTCATTTCTCCGATATGTTCAGATTTTCATGCTGTGTTTAATTCCATATCATGTTTATATCGAGGACGCAAAATTAGGCATGATATTTTATGCTTGTCTACAGCTATCGTAGAAGAGATTTTCAGTTTTTTAACCATGAAATATATGTTTTAATGTATTAATTTATAACAGCAGAATTATTATTTTTTTAGGTATGTGTGTTTTATATTAATGGCATCACAGAAATCATAATATAAAGATATGAATTTAAAAAAAAAATACATAATTTTTTTGCTTTAGTAGTTTTTAATAACGAAATGTAAAAACAGCAGGGAACAATGACTTTTTACAATATTTTTTTTTTTTTAGAAACTAAGTAGTCTCCGTTTGATTTTAATGGGATAGAATTTGACAGCTGACGAGACAAATCTTCACTACGTGGATACAGTACTACCTCACACTTGTATATCATTGCATCATGGACAGTGGCGGCTAGTAGGTTGTTGCCAGGGAGGGCACAAGTTGCAGAGCAAACTGTGCAGTGTTGTGCGCTAGTTGACGCTACAGCCACTGACACGCTGGTATATGTGTGCCGCTTATTGCTGACTGGTCCCAACTCAATAAGTAGCCAGTAGAAAATACATGGCCATTGGTATACGGCGGAGCGTGCACAGGTTCTCGGCAACGTGCCCTCCCTGGCAACAACCCTCGAGCCGCCACTGATAATGGGACTTTTTCTCTTACATTTTAGCGCATCAGCGTGAGTTATGTTCATGAAGTATCTCTCGGTAAAGTATAACATCATGCTAAACACAACTTACACTTAAGTTCAAATCTATAAATTACCAGTGGCGGCTCGTGGATTGTTGCCAGGTGGGGTTGCAGATAGTCGGAACTGTACACTCTTGATGAACGCACCGTAGACCAACGACCATGAAATATTTGCCGGCTACTAGATCTTTTGTGACCACTCAGTAGTAAGGGGCACCTGCACATCAGCGTGTCAGTGGCTGTAGAGTCAACCAGCGGACAACCCTGTACAACTCTTGGCGACTGCAGCCCTATCTGGCAACAACCCACGATCCGCCACTGAAAAGGACTCAAACTCTTGGTAACAAGTTGTATCAAGATACAATTTACGCAGAAAAGCGGGTGATGTAAAAAAAATTGGTGCCGAGAAATATGATTGATAATTTCGGCCTTAATTACGTCACGTATTGTTTTAATTTGAGTTTAAAAGTAGCGAATCGTGCTGGAAGAAGCCCGCCCCTTCATTACAACTGTAACTCAGGTAGGCTACTCACATTCTGTCACCTCTACCCCGCGATGAAGCCACGCTGCTGAGCGCTGTCCGTTATCCGTCACTTCATGTTGGAAGTAGTCACTGCCGGGAGGGGTGGTGTATTCGTAGTGAAATGAATACCACTGAAATTCCAGTCAACCATCTGTTTCTGACTCATGGACCTATTATATTCACTAAAAAAAAAAAAAAAAAAAAAAAAAAAAAAAAAAAAAAAAAAAAAAAAAAAAAAAAAAAAAAAAAAAAAAAAAAAAAAAAAAAAAAAAAAAAAAAAAAAAAAAAAAAAAAAAAAAAAAAAAAAAAAAAAAAAAAAAGTCTATATGCAGGTGTAAGTCACTGAAAATAAGGTTTTAAATTAGCAGCACTACGCCTCTGAAAAAATCAGCATGGTTTCATTAACTTCAGTTCCTCATTTTTAACCGAAACGTCTGGAATGTCACCGAAGTGGTTCATTTCTCGCTGATTCAAGCTTAGAGCGTGGGTTTTGTACATTTTAAAATATTACGTCAAAATATCAGTACGAGCACGAGAACAAAACGACTGGGCGTAGAATCCCAGTGAACGTTCAGACGCGCCCACGTTTATGCGAATGTTTCACATGTGTCCGTATATTTCACATGCGGTAGATTACTTTTTGGCATAATTGGCTGTAGCTGTCACTTTAAAATGGCTTTCTGAGTGATATGTACAATCTGGTCACATATTGAACACTTCGTTAATAAAATGCTTAACTCGCCTGCTACTTACTACTTCCCCCATCAAGCGAGTAAGTGGTTGTGGTCAGCGCTAAACATCGAGGTCATCAGCGCTGGTGAGGGGTGACATGAGATGAGTATGGAGCAGCGCCGGAATGAAAGGGCGGGAGAAACGGGAGATCCCCGAAAAAAAAAATCGCCGACCAGCAGCATCGTCCTGCAGGATTCCCACGTGCGAAAATCCGGGGACCGACCCCGCCGGCAATCGAACCCAGATCGCCTTGGTGGGAGACGAGAGGTCTGACCCCTTGGCCACCGCGACCCCTCCACCATCAAGCGAAGCGGCATCAACATACATACGTTCCGATAAATTATGAATGTTTCAAATACTAGTATACTGGTGTGTCAGTTGAGTAAGTATTGAAAAATAACGTTTCATATAAATAGTGAACAGAAGGAATTTCAATAAAATAACTATACAAAGATTGTCTGTTATTGAACGAGTTTTGGAATTGTAATTGAGTTAAGCTACGCTTAATAAACCCAAATCAGTATTCATGACGGACACAGTAAGAAGTGAATCCTGAAACAGCAGTTAACGTGTCTAAAATGTTATGTTTCTACATTTCCCCCTTATACTGAAGTGTAAAAGTTTCTTACGTAAGCAAATCAGTTATTTATTTCAAATCCACATTTAAGGTAAACATGAGGTAGAGTGCAAATTATAAGACTGTTAAAAGGTTTACGTCTCAAGATTGTGATATAGAAGCAGTTTCTTCACTAACGCTCGTAACTTGATCAAATTATATTTTCAAGCTGCATTTTATAGGTTTTTTTTCTTTTGTGTACACATGGATACAGTCCTCGTTTCGATAATTATATACATAATTATTAGTACTGTTCGCATTTTACTGTAAATTTGAAAGTTTATTGTTTTTCAGTGTTTCACCAGCATTACTGTACGATCTAAATTGAGAAATTTCTGCTTAAAAACGCGGGACCCAAACAAATACAATTTTGTCAGAAGAGAGGCAGCCAAATATAACAATATATCGTCTCTCTACGTTCAAATAAATTCACTCCATAACCGCCACACAAAAATTCGTGTACATACAAACATACATACATACAAACATACATACAAACATACATACATACATACATACATACAAACATACATACATACAAACATACATACATACATTCATACATACAAACATACATACATACATACATACATACATACATACATACATACAAACATACATACATACAAACATACATACATACATACATTCATACATACAAACATACATACATACAAACATACATACATACATACATTCATACATACATACATACATACATACAAACATACATACATACATACATACATACAAACATACAAACATACATACATACATACATACATACAACATACATACATACATACATACATTCATACATACAAACATACATACATACATACATTCATACATACAAACATACATACATACAAACATACATACATACAAACATACATACATACATACATACATACATACATACATACAAACATACATACATACAAACATACATACATACATACATACAAACATACATACATACAAACATACATACATACATACATTCATACATACATGTGTACCGTTATTCCGATTGCGATTAAACTTAAATATGAGTTGCGCGTGCTCCCACGAAGGTTTGTAACAAAATATGTACATAAGATGAGAGTGAGGGGCCAAATTATGGCAAGGGACAAAACTAGGGCAGAGGGGCAAAACCAGGTAGTTATTTTTTTCGGAGTGTTTTTAAACCGGATATTAATTATCCGTAACATTATTTTGCACAGTTAATTTTTTTAATTTTAATTAATTTATTTATATAATTTTCGTAAATTAAAAAGAAATTCCCGTAGCGTCTAAATTTTTGTATTATTTTCGGTAAACATGTTATTACTTACATGAAAATTTTGAAGTATTCATAAGTTTTCATAAAAAATTTTTGTTTAAAAACTGTTTTGAAAGAATTTAGTTTTTTAAAAGGTATTGAACACAAAACAGATATTTTACTAATTATTTAAGAGCCCGCGTCACGTATCGTGCCGAATTTTTCGTAATTTATTCCTGATGCTGAATTCGACAAGATTTATCTGAAATTATTTCAATAGGGACTTAACTAACTACATTACCTTTCTTTACGCACGTTTTATTCGAAGTGTTTAAGTGTAGTTATGAACTAATAATGCTGATTCAAAATTTAAGATTATAAATGGACAAAATAACTCTTAGTATCAATATAGTCAACAAATACGCATTAAATCGTAAAACGTAATGTTTATCTTAAGAGACGTTGCTGATAATTCATCGCAGCCTTAATTTAAAACATGAAAGGTATAACTTGAACAAAAAGAGGTGATACAGCCTCTTAAATCTCATGGTTGATTCCTGTACGCACAAGACGGAAAAAGAGAAAATATTGTGTATTGAAATGCACTTCAATAAAAAACACAAAGACTTTCTCTGATTGGCATTGCAACGCAAAGCCGAGAGCTTGCATTAAAATTTTTACTTCATTAAATTAAAAATCATGCGAACGAAATCGCGGGCAATAGCTACTGACACTTACTTCTTCCTGAAGCTGTTTTGCGCGTTGGACGTTAAGAAGCAAAAGCGCTATATGTGGCAGACTTACGCACACATCTGGTGCGTAGTATTTTCATCACATTGGAACTTGTAACGGGAAAAAGATTATAAGACGAAAAATTAATTAGTTAATTTTAATATCCCTTGTCACTAATAATTCGGATTTTCCCTTAATTTCTTCCTGATTGAGAAGTTGGCAAGATCTATTTGAAAACATAGACACTTAGCTAGTTACCTTCCTTTTTATTGCCTTAACTGAATTCTAAATATTAAAGAGTAGTTATGAAATAATTAAGCTTATTTTAAATTTGAGAAAAATAGTTCTGTGTAGTCTCGTAATAGTGACTAAATAACGCGTAGTACCGTTTTAGTCCAATAATACGCTCCTAATCGTAAAATAAAATGTTTCTATAAATTGCCGGTAATTCGCCACACACTGCATTTATTTCATGAAAACGAATAATTTTTAACAACCGAGGTGACATAGGCAAGTATAATTGAAAGTAGATGTAGGGTATGACTAGTTTTGGAGCTAGCTACAATGTGTGTGTGTGTGTGTGATCATTAGAGCGAATAGGCAGGAGGCACATCCACGCTTCGGACCAGTGGCAGGGCCATATTAGCTTCTTAAGGTAGCCACCTGCCCTGACCGCCGAGTGATGTGCACAGCTTTGGCCATTACCAGATTATACGTAAACTGATCATCGCACATGAGAGTTCCCTGCTAACATCATTCAAAGAATATTACACGTGTGTATAGCCATTTCAAGCTCTGCAGTACTCTTTACAGCATATTTCATAGCGGCCGAAAATGGCGAAAATCGGTGTTTTTGCGTTATTTTTTAAATGTGAATATCTACCGCATAATCTTGTAAACAGTATAGGCGTGTATAATACTCCTTGATCTTTAATATGACGTCATTAAATGATAGGGTCGCAATGAACGTCTTATTGCGGAGAGTTGTCGGCAAGAAGACTTGCACGCCAGTTCTGTGACTTGCGCATAGAGGCTAGTGTAAGGCGTAATGCGCTTGATGTCTCGTCCTTACCGCCTCCGCACTTCTAGGCCTTGAACGCGCTAAATACATCCACGTAAGCAGTTCTTAAAGAGATAGTCATAATCTTGAATGTTTGTATTTTTTTCCCCTTCATAAATTTTCTTCTGGGTAAATTTATGCAACTTTAACCTAAGTACAGAATATAACACATATTAAGGGAATTTTGTACACCATAAATCTTTATGTTCCTTACCGTTGTTACATATCGAATTGCAGTTACGTAAGTAATAAGAATTTTCTAAATACATTTGTAACAACAGTAACGTACTTTAAAGATTTATTATGTTTAAAATTCCCTTAATACGTATTCTATTCTGAAGTGAGGTAAAAGTTGCATAAATTTACCCGAAAGAAATGTTATGTCAAAAAAAAAAAAAAAACAAGTTTTCATTATGGTAACTATCGCTCACTCTTATATTAAGAGATCCGAGACAACAGTCTTAAGAGAGCAGCCTAACTCGGAACCCTGGCAAGAGCAAGGATAGGGATTTACATGTTAAATATAATGTGGTGTGGCTCAGTACTTGTCGAACCTTTATTCAAATATGCCATCACTGGCTTTCCCTTCATCTCGGTGAAGCCCACATTGCTTTAGGATATTTAAGGGCATTTTATCACCCTGAAAATATGAACAAATAAGCATTCTCACAGTCAAAAATTATTCTAAAACACCACCTTACAATTTTGTTCCTATATTGTTGCGTCCGTGGTTGGCGTAGTGGTTACAGTACTCGCCTCCTACCAAGGCGATCCGGGTTCTATTTCCGGCAGGGTCGGTCCCCGGATGCTCGCATGTGGAAGTCGTGCCGGAAGATGCCTCTAGACCTCCTGTTTGCCCCGCCCCTTCACTCCGGCTCTGCTTAATACTCGCATAATGCCACTCCTCACCAGCGCTAAAGTTCTAGATTTTAAATTACTGACCAAAATCCCTTCGCTTTACCTACATTGTTATTCCCGTAGCAATATTTTCCTCTATTCAACGTAGAAAATTGTTTTCGTCCGGGAGCGATATAATTAATGGAAACTACTGAGTAACGCCGGAATTAATTTAATATGCAGCTACCTCTCGTTGCTCACGGCATGTATTCTCAGATAAGCAGCTGCCATAAGTTCGACCACTGTCTCGGTATCCCACGTCAGCAAGTTGCACTGAGGCACTGCACCTGCTATCCAACGTGTCCTACCCCTCCCCAGAAAGATTCGCGGGCGTCGAGTAAAGAATCGCCTCAGAGAACAAGCGTCCAATCAAAGATGACTTCAAGGGACACTGTAAGAATTAATCTACATATGTTTTACTAGCTTTTTGCCGTAACTTCGCTCGTGTTGTTTTCAATTTTTTTTTAAATTATAATTGGTTAAAAATTATATTAATGGGCATTAACCTGTTCGGACATAAGTAACGGCATTCGCCCTTGTGTCTTAATAAAACATCACGAATTCGTTGGTTTGAGCATCAACAAGAGGGCTTTCTAGCTCGGCGGAGTAGAAGACAATAGAGTTTATAAACTCTTAACGTGGTCTAACTTAAAATGTGATGAACCGTTATCAAATATTGTACTAGGATTATGACTATGGTATTTGCTATTATGCGCATAAGCATCATTGTTAACTACGTATATTCAATGCTTACTGCACTCATTTTTATTGTTTTCATAAACCAAAATATTCAATCAAAGTCGTTTTATAAAAACACAGATACGAAAATAACACATTTCATTTTTCAGTTGTCTCAATTATTTTTCCCCACAAAATTTTCCGTCATTCATTGAGTTCTCAGTAAAACAACATAACTCTCAGACATTCTCAGAATATTTTTTTTTCTGAACCCTGCAATACCAACATCACGGCTGCTTCTATGGACTGGTTTGTACATGAGCACTCATGACACCTAACTCATACTGAACTTTCGTGTTAATGAGACACAAGTTGCCTGAAAAACCAAACAACCAATTATAATAAGAATATTAATATTTTGTCCACGCCAGCAGTGTTTGAATAAATGACTGAAAATTTGTTAAGTTTATAAATGATTTGGTGGGATAAATTCATTCCTGGTACAGTACCGAAATAATTTAAAATAAGAATTCCCTAAATATTCTGGTTTTGTAAGATCTATGTCGATCCATTTGACTCTCCGCCAGATAAGTAAAACAGTTATTTTTAAATACTTTGCGGTAGTATTTTTTAAGCGTTTCACGATGCGCCTGCATTATGTAATCCTTTGAAAAATAATTAAATTATTTAAATTGTATTACAAAGAAGCCCAATTAGTTTGATAGACAGCTGCATTTCTTGACATGAGATCAGAAAAAGGAACACTCGCATACACAAATCGAACTACGATCTACAAAATATGTTTACATTATAAATATAAGCTGGCATAGTGTAAAACTGTTTTATAAGCACTTAATGCCATATCTGTACATAAATAAGAAACTGCAGAAGGTGCAGTGAGAGTGGTGTTCAGACAACAAAATGGGAAGCTGCAACTGCATTCCTGAGGCATCTGTGAGGATTTTAGAAGTTAACGTACACTTTTAGAAAGCACGCTACACGACACATATTTCATATAACATTTGAACTCAAGACTGAGAGAATTAAAATAAAAGCTTTACTAAACATCTGAGTTACTTATATTACTAATTTAATCTGTCCGCAAGTGCGTAGACTTAAGGTGCTTTGTTACGAAAGTTTTCATGTTTGTGCTAATATGATGTAGTAGTTGTTTTGCAATCCAGGCAGAAAAAAAATTTAAAATTACCCACCTTCTTCATTAATTACTAAAGGTAAAAAATGCATTTATTTGAAATTTTTTATTATTTTCTTCCCTTCTGCTAGTATCGTAAAAATATTTGCTATAGAGAGCTTATTTACTATAAAATTAATTCCTACAAATTAAAAATACGTAATTTAAAATGTCTTAGTAAATAAAATGTGCAAGTTTTCACAATATATGAAACTAAATACATAACATGCATGAACATTTCTTACTCGCTACAAGCAATATAAATTAAAGCTGCGATACGGCAACATTGGTACGCGTGTCAAGAATAACACTGCCTTCATAGACGAATCACTTATTTGGCTGGCAGTGTTAGTGAAGCAGTTTTTCTCATGTAACTCTAAGCAGCGGCCCCATAATTGTATTTGTACGACGTTGAGCATGGCAGTCTTTATTAGAATTCCGTAATCTTAAATGTGGCAACGCTGCATCAGGAGCCTACTGCCTATCACTACTTGGCTGCCCTAGTCTGTATAGCTAGATACGGGAAAAATTCGCTAGCCTCCAAGAAGAAATGTGTATTCGAGCAGACGACAGAGCTGCAACGGGACATGATAGGGTATACTTACACAGTAAAAGAATGTGTACATTTACAAGGAAAATATTGTAAACTAATATCAGAACGTAATAAGTCAGGTAATGAAAGTAAGATGTCAGAAACCTTTTAAAGTGGTTACAAAAATATCGTAAACACATTTGCGAACTAGTAAAATAAACGTTAATGAGCAAATTTTTCGATTTGAAACAAAATAAACCTAAGAGACTTGACAAATTGTACAAAACATTTCGTAATTTTACAAAAAAATTATTTGGAAACTAGTTATTAAAAAAATATTTTGTAACAGTACAAAAAAGTGCTGTAAACTTAACCAGATATTAGCTGTAAATATACCAAATTTTTTTGTATATTTACAGAAATGTTTGTCACTATACAAAGAAGTTTGTAAAAGTACAAGCTTTTTTGTAAATTTTACAAAAAGACTTTGTAGCGTTACCAAAAACCTTTTTGTAAAAGTACAAATTTTATTTTTACTGTGACTTCAAGAAGATGATTTATCGCGGGAAAACTTGACTGTTTGCTAGCTGTTAACGTAGTTCAGCTTATTAAAAGACTACTGGCTTTCACTTGTACGTGGGGCTGTTACCCTATTTGACTGAGCCAATAAGAATCCCGCTATTGTAATATTTTATGTCTGTTATTGGTCTGCAGACAGCTACGTCGTGCTAGGTGTACATCACCCAGTTATACACGTCACAAGAAAATACAGTGTTTACAAGAGTATACTGGCACAAAACATTTTCGCGATATACCACCCTCTCTAGGTATACTTTTACTCTTGGCTCAGAGACTTGCAGGGGACGCCAAATACGTCAAGTGCCAATTACGAAAGTGACACGAGCTTATAGTTTCTGGAATTCTAGCATGTTCGTGAATTAAAACGCGAATTTTTCAGGTCCTATGTATATCTAGGGACAGGAAAATGTCGCGGATTCAATGACCTGCACGCTAGAATCCATTGTCCTATGAACATTCAAGCCACGTTCATTAGTTCATTGTATGTTGTTCCAGTGAGTAGCCGGTGGTGAACGAATGGACGGGGCTTGAGTATGCACAGGAGAGTGCATTCTAACGTGCAGGTTATTGAATCCGCGAAATTTTCCGGCCTCTATCGTATATAGTATAGGTGCATCTTTATTGGCGTGTAGACGTCTGCACAGACTAGGGCAGCCAGTAAGCGACCGGCAGCAGGCCGCAGGTGCAGCGTTGCCGCACTCTATACTCCGGACTTCTACTAGCGATGACATACGTTGAGTCAGACTAATTATACTTAGAGACACTGGAAAATCGCGGGAATAGCTGACTGTTTACTAGGTTCCAACATGCAGTGCATAACACTGATTGGCTTTCGTTTATTTGTACCATTGTTTCTCTCTTCAACAGCCTCAGTTACAACTGTACAGCTTGAATACACAGCGTGTGTGATTCGCCACAAAACTGTTGACACGTGTCACGGTTAATATACTGTACTTTATTGGAGACTGCGCTAAATATTTTCGCGATTTTCCAGTGACTTTGATTATACTATGTCTATTTTACGATTCACGTTGACTTTTTTTTTTTTACAAATAACAGTAAAAATTCAAGTTTTTTATTAGTTGTTTTGAGGTGCCCCAAAACATAATTGTAATAGACGTGGAGTATTTTTAAAAACATAGTTGCATTGTTTGAAGTGTGCGTTCAATTAATAGACAAACATACCGGGGGATATGTTCAATAGTTAGGGCCACGATTTTGTCGCGAAAATATTTTTGCCGCACTTTGTTTCAGTGTCTTACGTGCACATCGACAGCCAGTGGCGAGGCGTGGTCGTGTTCCGAGGCTAGCAGTAGATACGACTATACACTTTGAGCATGTAGTGTGTGACTGGAGAATATGTTCCTCGCCTCTTACACCCTCACGCTACTGGTTGTGGAGTGTACCTGTCTCTGCCAGTCTAATTGTTCTACAGGCAACTGAGAATTGCGTATAGTCATTGCACAGTACAAAAAATTACATTTACATGGAAATTCTTGTAACGTAATATCAGAACATTATCAGTCAGATAATAAAAGTAAGATGTCAGAAACCTGTTAAAGTGGTTACAAATATCGTACACAACGTTGGGTACTAGTAAAATAATTCTAATGAGCAGATTTTTGGAATTGAAACAAATTAAACCTAGGAGACCTTACACATTTTACAAAACATTTCGTACTTTCACAACAAAATATTTTGGAAACTAGGTTCCAAAAATTTTTTTCTTAACTCTACAAGCAATTATTGTAAAATGAACCAGATATTAGCTGTAAATATAAATGAAATTTGTTTGTAGATTTACAAAAAGGTTTGTACATATACAAAAAAATTTTTAAACGTACAAGATTTTTGTAAATTTTACTAAATATTTTCGTAGTGTAACAAACAACTTTTTTGGAAACTGGTTTTGTCAAAGCACAAACTTTTTTTACTGTGTGCCAATCACCGCTTTCCTTAGAACACTTCACGCCGCGCCACTGTCGGCAGCTGTGCTTCATGGTTATTGGCAGTGTGTCTATGTTCAGACACGTCTCTCATTTGATTGCACCAATCAGAATAATATTATTGTGACTCCGTACATTCGTAATTTGCCAAGTGAGAGTAAATTCAACCAGTCACAGACGGTATGGCAGAGCTGCAGATGTGTGCATAACTCATTGAAACCAAATGTTGCAAAAATATTTCCGCCATAAAATCGTGACTCTATCAACAGTTTACAGCGGGAAAGAATACACGTGACACTACGTAAAGTGAGGTCTGGTGAGCGTGATATTTAGAGTTAGGAAAAATTCGCGAGTTCAATGTCCAACATGCTAGAATCCAATGTCCTATGCATACTCAAGCCCCGTCTATTCGTTCATTGTCTGCTGTCTGAATGAGTAGTAGGTAATGAACAAATAGTTGGGCTTCGGTATACACAGGATAATTCTTACATGTTGGTCGTTAAACTTGCGAAACATTTCTAGTCCTAGTGATATTAGTATATGTGATTATGAAGCAGCGACGCTACTATATTATATATTTAATAATTTGGTGTTTTACAAACCTTCAAACCTTCAATATATATGTTGTAAAGACATCTCATTAGTGCTAATATATGTATTAGTGTATTGTTTTTGTATTATGGTTTTGAACACAATATATTTAGAGATGTTGAGCAAAGAGTGGTGTATATTTTTTTTGTATGAAGTGCCCCTATTAACTTTAATTTTGGAAGCCATTATTATTTGGCATATTTTCTTGCTGTACACCTATTGCAAATTTGCCCTTATACCGACATTACCAATTGTGGCTGGCTCGTGCTGCCCTACAGCAAAAGTAAGCTACAAAATGCAAGGGTAAAGGAAACAGGAGTACCCCGATAAAGCTCTCCGTCTGACGGCAATGTCCGCCACGTTTCCCACATGCTAAAACACCGGCCCTAAGATCAAGAAATGACTGTATTATGAGCAAGTCAACATTTTAGAATTGATTATTTTTATCCATTTAAAACTTAAAAAAAAAAATACTGCTATCTTCCGGATGAGGTGTTACTTTCTTTTTCTGTTCTGTAAATTCTAAAACGTACTGTAAGAAAAATATTAACAAATTTACTTTATGTGTCCTCGCACAAACATATTTCAAAGTTAACTGCGTTTCAAAGCAAACCAGTTACTAAGAATTAAAATTTAATACCACAGCAAGACTAAATTGTTCCTTTTATGCAAGAAATATTTATGGAGTTATAGTTGTGTAGTATTATAACTGACATTATCTCGACTATTTTTAGAGTTATTCGTATTTCATTGTGAATGTAGCTGACATCACTCAATTGGCCTGTAAATCCTTTTTTTGTGGGTACGTTGAGAAACCGGACATCAATGACTATACTCAGAAAGAAAACTGTCACACACAGTGAAACTGTGTATAAAGTGTTTGCGACGCTTTTGTTGTTGTTGGTTGCTCGTTCGCGAACCGCGTTTGGTATTATAATAAGAGGTGTCGCTGCTCTGTCTCTTACGTGGTTAATGCTGGATGATTGGGTTCGTATTAAGTGATGTTGTAGTATGCCCGGCTAGCTTTAATTGAAATAAAATAACAAAGAAGTTTCTTTTTAAATCGGCCTAAGGGACTCACGCACTGCGGGTTGCGTCACGAGAGGTAGATACTTGAAGTTCCTTTCGACGAAAATAATAAGCGCTTCCTCCGGCGGCTTTTGATCGGTCACGACGTTAATTATGTTGCAGGTACCGGCC
>PNEQ01090048.1:0-14788 GCA_003012365.1 Medauroidea extradentata
TCTGGCAGTCCACACATCGTGCCCACTCCCGTCCCGTGCCGTCGCAGCGCGGCGAGTCACAGCGGCCCGTCGTTGCCTCGTGAAAGTCCATGCCGTGTGCAAGCCCTGTCTCGTTGTGCGTATTTAATTCCTGACTACATGAACACGTGAAGTTCCACCAGATCTCGTTTGTGAGCAAGTCCATTTCTCGCGCTAGTCCACATACTTCGCACTTCACGTTTCGCCGCGGCAGCATCGTGTTTACAGTCTCTCCGCCTCAGGTAGGTCACGTGACGCGTGTTGCACTCGGCACCGTTAGCGCTGTCCCTGGGGGAAGGGGGGGTGGTCCGGCCGGATCACAATGGCCGCCTACTCCCTGTCCTTGCCTGCACACGAAAATGGCCGCCGACCACGTGCGAAATTTCCGCGTCCTGTCTCCAACGTAATTTCCCCGTTTGCCCCTGCACACACGTCTCAAATTTTTATATAGAAAAATCCAGAAAATTTTGCACTGTCTCTATAATAGCGGAAGAAGTCCAAAAATCCCAGGGTGTTGATACAAAACTGGATATTAATCTGCCAAAGCGTTGGGCGCCATATGTCGCCGTAGGGGGGTTTTGCAAAGAGGTGGTTGAGGTTTTGCGTTTAAAAATTAGGTACTTACTTTTATGAGGGCGCCATCCCAACATGCCCGGCTGGGAACGGGTCTAAAGCACAAGATATCTCAGGGCGGATGGTTCTTTGGCGGATTAATTATGTTACCCCCTGGCGGTGATTTAGAAACGGAAATCCTTATTAGTTACGGGACTTCGAGGAGACAAACAGTTCACACAAACTCGGGGAAAAATCTTGGGTTTATTTATGTCATACTTGTTACAGTTCACACGCACACCAGACACTTCAGTACTTGCCAGTCTTCCGGTTACGGGCCGTGAGCACGTGCCCGTAGCGAAGGTGAAACTTTAAAACACACAAAAAAAAAACTTTTAAGCAGAATTACGTTAGCCGCCTGAGCTGAGCAGCTCGAGGCGGAGGTAAAAACTTACACTGCGCGATCCGCGAGAGGCCCCAGAGGCCCGCGAGACCGCCCGACGAAAACACTAAAACTTGAAACTAGCCCGCGTGGGTGCTAGTACATAACCACTCGGAGTCGGCCGGTACCGTAAATTTTACATTTTAAAATCCTCCACGTGCAGGACGCGGTGTGGAGGACAGATGACCGGGGCAGTACGGTAAGTTAAAATTATGAGGTTCCAAAAAAAACAAAAGTTAAACGGTGACTCAAAACTCAGTTAAGCAAAACATGTGTATGTGACTTACCCCGGTCAACGCGCCGTAAAGACTGGACGAGCCAACATGGCGGTTGAGCCCACGCGCCGGCCACGCCGACGCCTGGGGTCAACTCAGTACTTTATTTAAAACTAAAACATTCACAACCCTTCACAGCATGCCAGAAAACATTCCATAAAGTATTAAATGAATTTAGAAGCTAAAATAAAGTGTTTATCATATACCTGGGTGTGACGTGGGGGGTGGAGAGAATTACGTAAAACAATAACAAAGATTAGTTAACTTTAAAAAACTCGCTGTATGACCCTGGAAAAAAAAGACAAACACTAGGGAACCTAAAAAACATTACTTGGCTTTAATTTAAATGTTTTCAGTGTCTCATAAAGAGCTTCCCAGAGCGCAGCCAGCAAGGGGGGGAAAGGGAGCTCTGGGAAGAGCCGGGCCTAGGCCCGCTGTTTTATTTATCGTGCAGCGGGTAAACACCCCCCGTAGTCCGTCTCACAGGTGGCTCTCTTTCCCGAGCCTGTATGTCACACCTTATGAATAATGTGTTTACTGCTTACTGAAAAACACACACTGATTATTTTATAAAAACACTGCACTGGGGGCAGAACAGAGGGGTGGTCCAAGGGGCTCGGGGTGGAAAAAACCCCCGTCCAGCTGCTGCTGCTCGGGCGGACGTGTGTTAATGTTTGGGCTAGGTGGGCCAGGAGGTACGACGTCAAAGGGCTCGTTTTAATGTTATAGATAGTTTTCTGCTGCTCCGAACAAATTGAAATCTGAACAAGCTACAGCCCCAATTAGTTTGGATTTGAGGGGTTTAACTGTATACATATGGCATATTCTGTGATTAACTACAGCGTTTGATATGGTAAAGCATGAATTATTGCTAGCTAAATTAGAATATTTGGGAAAAGTGGGAAATGAACATAAATTATCATAATATCTCTCAAATAGGAAGCAAAGATTAGACGTCAGTGATGGAAAAGGAGGTATATTTTTTTCAAGATGGGAGACAATTAGTGATGGGAGTCCCACAGGGGTGTATGTTGGGTCCACTTTTGTTTTTAATTTATATAAATGATCTGCCTATTGTTGATGATCAGTTAATACTGTTTGCAGATGATGCAAGCATTATTGTAAGTGATGAGAATAAGGATAATTTAAAAGTAAAAAGAACAACTCTATTAAAAATACTTGACAGTTGGTTTCAGACAAACAATTTGTTAGCCTACTAAATATATACAAAATACAATTTTTTCTATTTAGTAAATATAATAAAAAAGATTTATCTGTATTTAGTATTTATAAAAATAATATTGTTGTAGAAGCTTATGTCAAATATTTGGAATTGTGTATTGATAGAAAGTTATCATGGGTCCAACATATAAATAACCTACCAACTAAGCTAGCATAAATATGCTTTCTTTTAAGAGCATTACAAGAACTGGTCAATACAAATACATTAATAAAAACTTATTATGCTTCTTTCATTCTACAGTGAAGTATGGGGTAGAGTTTTTGGGAAAGCAAAGAGAAAGTAAACAAATTTTTACTTTACAAAAAAAAAGCACTTAGAATTTTAGCTGAAACTAAAAGGTCATAGTCATGTCAAAAATTATTAAAAAGTATTTAAGATTGAACCTTTTTATGAAATCTATATCATAAGCAATTTGAAATTATTTTAAAAAATAAAAAATATCATATGACCGATAACGATATTCATCAGTATTCAACCAGAAATTGTTATGAACTCAGATGTACAACATAATAGCTCTGTTTAAGCAAAGAGCATTAACTTCACAGATATACACTTTTTTAAATAAATTAAATAAACACATAACAAATCATTAATTAATTTATTAAATCCATCCAGTTGTTTAAATTAGCATATTTTTAAGATATTTACATTACTAAGACAAAAATAGTAGTTAGTATTCTGTTTTATAAATGTAGAACTTACTTGTCCATGAATTAAAATACTAGTTAGATACATGTATAGATTTGAAAATGTTATCAGTACATTATATTAAGTCATAAACTGATGGGTAAATAAAGACAAACAAGTAGTCCTAACAAATATTAAATTACAAATAGTGACTGAACGATGCGTAATAAGAAAAAAGTAAGTTATTTAGAACTGAATTTGAATCAGACAAGCTATACGTGTTCTGATTTACATTAAGTCATATTGGGTCTTGACCATATTTTTCCGTATCACTGCATCAACGTATTCTTCTAGCTCTTCGTGAGAACAAGATTTGCTGTCTTCATTTGATAACAAGTGACTCGAAAAAATCAAACTTGCATCACCTTGGCAGGAGGTGAGCATTCTAGTCACTCTGCCACTGTGGTCCCCTCATGACTGTTTCACAGTGGGAATTGTCCTTGGGAACATTAACGTAACCTAATGTGTGTAGTATATGGTAATAGGCAAATGTTAATGTGTAGGCCTAGTCAAGGTTATGAAAAAAAAACAGGACAGTCAGATTTATATTCACAAGTATCATACCTCTTAAAATAGCAATTTGAGTAAAGTTTGTTGAAAGAATAAAGAAATATTTAAATCTGTAAGTTATTGTATTATTATTGAAATAGCCAGGATTCTCGGACTAAGTTGGCACTGACTTAAAGAAATGTTTTTTCCTCAATAACACAGTGAAATGAAACTTTTCCAGATAACATATTTTAGTTTTGTGAACTCCGCCGTATATCAGATTGCTCCAGCCTCACACAGCAAGGCAGGGCTTCAACAGCTATTATTCCTTCAATTTGTTTTGAGTTTTTGCAAACTCAGCATCAAGAATAGTTGTGGAAACTGATAACCAGTACTGCATTTACACTAGATAAAAGGCTAAATACAGTGTTGTATTTAGGTACTTCTCTATGCTAGCCATTGCTGAAAAACATGTTATGTGCTTCTCGTTTAGCTAGCACAACAGGATAAAATGTTCTATCAGGTATAAAATGTGCCGGAAGATTAGAGGTGCTGCGAACAGAAACAGTATATCGAGTGAGAGAGAGAATTTGGTCAGTGCTTAACATCGAGGTCTTTAGCTGCCAGCACACGTTAAATTAACACTCCTTAATTACTTCATGATCTGTTAGGGCCTCAGTTCTTGCTGTACGTCCGGACCTCAACGAAGTCTTGTACTAATTGGCTCAGTACTAGATGGCTGCATTAGACTATGTATTCTTAGCCTAAAATTGCAAACATACACACCTGCCACCATTTCAACAATGTGCAAGTACATACGATCCTTCTTGAACCTAGCCACCACAATACATGTAACTGGGCCGACTTACCAGGAAACCAAACAGAATGATTGCGTCCTGGCTAAAGAGCCACACGCAGGTATGAAGATTTTGAATATTAAATTTAAGTTACACAGAGACTGCTAGACCCTGTGTGCATCTGTAAGTACAACATAGATACAAACAGTAGATTTACATGAATTTGGATAATAAATGCAACAATACACATACTTTAGTACATTAACAATGTCTTCGGTACCATTGTTAAAAGAAAACAAATACATTCGTACCAAAGAGCCCTATAATACAATGCTACAACTTGGTATGATAAAGAGACAGCCAGAGCTGTATTTCCTCCTGTCCGTATCAGAAACAGTGTAATTTTTTTACTATACCACCTTTCAACTGACTGAATTTAGAGCTGTTTAACATTTTTCCTCTGAACCCATGGACAGATAAATTGTTGCTGTAAACCCCTGCTTGTGTATACCTGATATATATATATATATATATATATATATATATATATATATATATATATATATTATAACTTAATTGTTTCAAATATTTTACCTCCAGTGGGTTTTGGATCATCTCAAAATCAGGAACAGATGTGAGAGGTCAGTAAGTTTGTGCTATGTAGGCCCTAGTGAAGTCCTAGATAAGGCATTTTAGAATGGTTGTTGGCACTGAAAATTTGAAGTAAAGTGAGAGAATAAGGATTCACTCTCTTATTGTTATAGAAATACAGTTCATGCATGTATGTTACTTTTAAACAATTTCTAGAAGTGGAGCAGTATGAGTGAAACTGTGAAACATGCAAATGAAAACTCTCTATCTCCTGCATTTGATTGTGCTTCTTCTAGGCGTACGTGTGAATATCTTCATGGACTTTAACGGAAAATTCCTGGTAACTCAAGATACATGGCATCTGCGGAAAGAAATTCAAATGCTGAGGAATCTAGACAGGTAGATTGGGAAAGATTTGGTCTGAACAGGACCAACCAGAATGATGTTCGAGCCAGTCCACTGCATTCATCCATCCAGAGAGCAAACTCCGTAGAATCAGCTGGTGAGGTTCACTATGAACCAGGTGGACGACATCCATATGGGACCAATGAACTTTTTGCACAGGAGGCTGTAAGTTAATGATACAACTTCTGAGGTGTCATCTTTCTGAAATGCTTTATATTCTATTTGCAAAGCTACATGAATATTATTTTTGTTTATTACATCAATAATTTTGTACAGTATATTGAATTTTTAATTTGAAGAACATTAATTTGAGAATGGATTTTAATTTACATGTGTGATAATGTAATCCTATAACAACAAATATCTTTTTCTTGCAGTTTAGTAAAACAGTTCAATTTTTCTCAATTTGCAAGTTTTCATTTAAAAATTTTTGGTTTCTCTGACCTCCCTTTTCTATTACAGTCATGTACATCATACATAGTTATTAGTTTTACGTGGATCACTGTTGGTTTGTACCCAGTCCACTGCTTTGCTGAATTTTGATCAAGTTGACATCAAAATTCTTGGAGCCTGTTTCTTCCATTATCTGTAACCATTGTGCATGATTCCAGGCTTTACTGATTGAAGTTAGTTAAAATTAAATAGATATAGTGAGAGAGACTATAAGAAGAAGTGAGACTGAGAAAGGGAGACAGAGAGAGGAAGGGAGACTGAGAGAGGAAGGGAGACTGAGAGAGGAAGGGAGACTGAGGGAGAAAGGTAGACTGAGGGAGGAAGGTAGACTGAGGGAGGAAGGAAGACAGACTGAGGGAGGAAGGTAGACTGAGGGAGGAAGGAAGACAGACTGAGGGAGGAAGGAAGACAGACTGAGGGAGGAAGGTAGACTGAGGGAGGAAGGTAGACTGAGGGAGGAAGGTAGACTGAGGGAGGAAGGGAGACTGAGGGAGGAAGAGAGACTGAGGGAGGAAGAGAGACTGAGGGAGGAAGAGAGACTGAGGGAGGAAGGGAGACTGAGGGAGGAAGGGAGACTGAGGGAGGAAGGTAGACTGAGGGAGGAAGGAAGACAGAGAGAGGATGGGAGACTGAGGGAGTAAGGGAGATGGAGAGAGGGAGGGTAATGGAGAGAGAAAGGTAGACGTGATGTGGAGGAAAGAAGAAATGTAAAGAGGAGAAAAAATATATAGATTTAGAAGGAGTAGGGGAAGGTAAGTAAAACTGGAGAGCTAAAGAAAAATCGAAAGAATGAGAGAATCTATATATCATAAAATGTAAACTACTGACCTTAGTTTCATCGTGTGCATATAAATAGTCGTGTGTGTTTATGAGTGGCATTAATTGTCTCATGTTTTGTTCAATTATGTATGTTTATTCCAGGAGAGTAATCCGTGGTGGAAGTCAAATTTTTTCATCTCGCAGCCAGTTCTTTTTGGAACATGGGATGGAGTATTCACATCGTGCCTTATCAATATTTTTGGAGTCATTGTTTTCCTCCGGTCTGGCTGGATTGTTGGCCAAGCTGGAATTATCAACGCTGTCGTGGTAGTATTTGCTACAGGTGAGATGGGTTGGTTTTTATGTTGTGTCTTCTGAGAGTTCTTTGGTAGTGCTTTTTTCTTTCGTCCATTCTTTCAAAGTTGTTGGATGTGGGGTGTTTTTTAGTTATATTACTGTTATACAAGGATAGTTTTTTGGTCTGCATTCTGTAATTTTACTATAGGAATATGATGGAACTTAATATAACTAATGTAATCTTAAATTTTGGAAAATTATAGTAAAGGTGTACTGTTATTGTACATACACTGTAAGTCTTTAATTTATGTTGAAGTTAGGTTTATCGAAACTACAACGTTAATATAAACATTGGAAACTGTCAAATTCACACATACCTGATGCACAGCCAAACTTATCAAGTGACAGTGCATACACACAGGTGTGAAGTAATCACTGATGAACAGTGAATTGACAGCATGGGAAACTGATGTGAACTGTACTCACTCTTTAACCCAAGTGATTTTTTTTTTTTTTTTTTGCAATTTAACAATATTGAAGGGTTAATGGCAACAATACAAGATTGTGTTATTAAAATTTAAGTCAGTATGAGTAAACACAATTACCAGTATGCATCTTATATTGAACAGTAAGTTATTAAGGTAACATTAAAATACTGTATTTATGTTTATCATTTGTGATTTGGAAACCTCTGATTTGTGGGAGATATGGTACGAACATAAAACAAATTAAATACAATATCAACATCAAAATCAGCTTGGTTTAAATAAACATGTCAGCAACAAACAGTTAGAGCAAAAAAACTGTTTCTTGCATTTAACATTAAGGTTCTGTATTGGAAACAAATTTTTTTAATGAATTCTTTGTACAGGGAATGCAAGAGTCAACACAGATATTAGTCAGAAACATCTAAGTTAATTAAAAAGTCAAAGCAAATTTTTGGCTCCACATATTGAAAAAATGTATCGTTACACTAATAAAATTCACTTGCAGTAAATTATTTTTTATTTGGTGTGAGTAAGCCAAAACTTTTTTTTTAATTGACCATAAATGTTATGGACAGTTGCTCTGGTTCTATGTTTTGATACATATGGCAAGCGTACCCATTACACTATTGCGTATATATAACTTTTCTTTATAGCTCTGACAGACAAGACATTTAGTCAGCTTCTCTTTATTTTGGCTGTGTTTGCTCAAATTGTACAAACTGTAGTAACCGTTAAGCTAATTCTTCACCTTTGCCAACAGCCATCTTGCTTATATTGAAATGTTGCAAAACCGAAATTTTTGTAACTAGTGTGTGACTGGTGTTGTTTTTGTTTTTTAATTACAGGGGTTGAATGTATAAGTAAAAAACAAATACAGTGAATGAAGAATTTTTTTACCGCAGTTTTATAGTGTGGTAATGTTAACAGCAACATTTTTAAAGCTCTTCTCGCACACAGTAACTGAAAGACTGAAGACTGCTTGCAAGTTGAATGAGAAGGCCAATAATGTGCCAGTACTCTGTCCTTATTATTACTGTATGGCTAGTTTACTGAGTGTCCAGATATGTAATTAAAGTTTTCTGTCGGATTAAGAACGTGTTGTTTGTGTTTAAAGACATTTTCGTTGCTAAGATTTGTATTTATTTTACGTTATTACAACTTAATATTAGATATAAATGAGCACAAGTACTCTCAGATAGGTACTTGTGGATAGACACACGTACAAAGTTGGACGACATTTCTTGTTTGGGATGTTGTCAAATTTTTAATAGGCAATCCACGTGTACCTACCTGTGAGAACTAGTGCCCATTTCTATCTAATATTAAGTTGTAATTAGTAGCCTAGCATCCTATTTTCCACCCATTTTCTATGTACGTATTTATTTCATATCTTTCATTTACTTTTTTTACTAGTTAGTTTTTTTTTTTTTATGTTTTTGATTAAGAATGCAGGATTTTAATGAAACCTTTTTTGAGACATAGCTTTGAATTTTGACTTAAGTTAATAATTTTGATCTCTGAACTGTCCCCTCAATATATTACAGGAAATGTGACTCGGTACTTCGAAATCCTGCTTTTAGATTTTGCAGTAATCAGTTCAAGATTTTTTTATTTAGTTACTTTGCCATTACTTAGCCTTAATAACAACCTATAGTTAGGACTTAACATTGTTCAACAGAAATTCAAATATGCATGTAGATCATGATATTTTTAATAATGTGATGGCATCTGTGTAGTATGCCTTGGTTATAAAATGGGGTACATTATGGACCGTAAGTAGATTTGGTGATTTTTGATGAAAAGAATTTTGCAACATTTTGTATCATTTTATAATGCTCACATATGCACCTCTGCTTTGTGGCCAATGGCAGAGTGTATTTGTGAAGAGAAGTAGTTCACTCTACTGTGCCAATGAGAATAAGGTTACTGCAACACCATATGTCTGTGATTTGCTGGTCGATACCCAAGACATTGCGAGTTAAAAACAGCCAGGTCACTGACCATGAAGCAGAGTTGCAGATGTGCACATGAGGCATCAAAATAAAATGTTGCGTAGTTCTTTTCACCAATAATTACCAGCTCTAACCATAAGGAAAGAATATTCGTATTCTGTTTGTATAATCAGTCCAGTGGCGGAGAAAGTTCTGTTAGATTCTGAAATAGTGTCTGCATATGCAGAATCCAATACTTAAAAGTTATGTTGTCTTATGGATGCCCAAGTCTGACAAAATGTGTCTGTTGTATTCTGTGTACTCATGATATATGTACACTGTAAGTTCTCTGGAAGAAGTTTGAGTAATTTTAATATTTAAAAATTCAGCATGCAATAGAAATTATTCATGTTTGCCACAGAAGTATCTTTTAAAAATTTATGATGATAAAGTCTACTGTTAGTATAATTAGTATTTTTTATTCTTTCAGTGTCTGTGGTTCTGATTTCCGTCCTTTCTGCCGTTGGTATTTGTGAAAGATGTCGCATGGAAAGTGGCGGTGTCTACTTTCTCGTGTCTCATGTTCTTGGCTCCAAATTTGGGGGTGCGCTTGGCTTGCTTTATGTTTTTGGCCAGGTGAGTAAAGTGTCAAGAAAATATTGCTTTAAGTCTTTGATTTACACAATGTAAATAGAAGTGGTGCAAATTGAGTTAGACCAGCAGCCCATGGCCCACAACTAAACATAACAGCCAGTAACAAGGCTTATGAGTTAATCACAGACTGTGTGCTGACAGTGTGGAAATTGAATTGTAGTACTATACCTACTTTTTGTACCACGGCTCCTTGTATTACATCTAACAATTATAACATTTAACAATGACAATCAGTATATAAATTTATCATTAAGATTCATAGAAATGTTTCTGTGAAGTTTGCAGGCGCTCGCCCCCTTCCTAATTTTAATTCATATGAAATATTTATTTTTCCATTTGTAGTTTAAGTCTTTAATTACAGGCTATCTGCCTTATTTAATATTAGAGTTTCAGGTGTTTAGTAAGATACAACAGGATTCAGTCACTTATAAATTGAGGACATGAGTAAAGTAAATTAAGTTTTGACATTTTAAATTTAAAACTTTGAAATGGTTTACCAGCAAAAAATTACAGTATGAGCGAAACCATTGTCTTTTTGTAAGTGTACTGTGTCCGAGGCAGTGTATCAACTTGAGCATTTTAGTCAACAGAGGGTTAAGTGGCAATTGCCAAAATATTTCAACATAACCTTAAACTTTATCTTTGCTGAGGCACAGGGTAGGCATGGCACAACTCAGTTGTGTGGGCGAACACTGACTTGACGCATTCACCATCAACTCCCCGAGTGACAGTAGACCCGCTAAAACTGACTACCTGAACAGGGACATATTTCATCTGTCCTTCTGTCGTCAGCGAGTTCAATGTACCAAGCAGCAGCTCGCCACCTTAGGAAACATGTGTTTATTAATTTTTTTTCATAAAAAACGATGAGCCATTGTTGTTAAAATTTACATAACTTTGTTAAGTAGTGTTAAGTGAAACTGTAATAGATTGATACACATATATATATTCTGCATAAAGACAGTTTAAGGTACAGACTGGTTTGCTTTGCACAGATTTTAGTTGGGGTACACTAGACCCCTGATTTTACAAACACTGGATTTAATGAAGATAGCGACTCTCAGAAACCCTCAAAAAATTCTAAGAAAAGGTAGATTTAAAACGTTAGTAAATTTATTATCTAATTCATGGTGGCAAAATATTATTTGCAGTTATTACTTGACAAGTCCCAATACTATAATTGAAACAAAAATTCCTAAAATCTGTTAAAAATACAGGAGAGACAGTTTAAAACTCCGTGCAGCTACTGTGTGTGCGAAGCTGGCCCACTCCCCTTGCAATTACTTTAATGTATTAGGGCCTAAAAGGGGGTCGTACTATAGTTGCATCATTCCGGTGCATGCACAGATATGTATTCAAGTTTGTATGGCCTTCCTCTAAACTATTTCTCATGTCACCATGTCGTCTACCTCTCTTGCTTCGCCCCAACAATGTTTACAGTTTTATTCAATCCCTGTCAATAGTAGCGCAAAATTAATTTTTTAAAATGGTTTTAACACTGTACATAGTGGAAACAATTAACTTGGTACATATAATTTTGGTTGAACAGTGCGTTTCATAATATGTTTTGCATCACCAGTAAGGACGATGATTGCGCTAATTATCAGTAGTGTGTAACATTTTCGCCATGGCTATATCAGTGTTTGCTACAATGCAATAAATTTATTTTGGTGACAGCGGGAAGATAGTAGCAGCCAATTTTTTGTATATGTTTGTTATTTAGACTTCAATGTATTGATGTAAATTATTAGGTATTTTTTAGTATATTCTCTGATTTTCTGCAAAAAAAAATTAAAAACAGACATTGCACTTAACTTGGTTTTCTAATTTTTTTGGGACAGGTGTTGGTCACCCTGCCATTCAGAGATGTGCTTTTAATTGAAGTACATCTTTCAACGGGTATAAATTTATATTCCAACTATAATTCCCCTTATTTCCCATGAAATGCTACGGAATTCTGACCAAGCGATTGCGGAAAGTACTCTGTCCTCATTTTCATAATTTTTTTTGGGACAAGGGTGTGTCATGTCTGCTGTCCAGAGGTGTGCTTTTATTCAGAAGACTTCTGTCTATTGATAAAAGTTTATATTTCAACTATCACTCACTTTTTAACGTTACAGAAGTGGAACTATTCGCTCGCGAGAAAGTTTGTTATAATCTTTGTGACAAGGGTCGGTCATATCAGCTTGTCAGAGGTATGCTTTTGATCAGAAGACACCTGGCTGTTGATATAAATTTATATTTTGATTATTACAGGAATTTGATGAATGGAACCGTGAGCCTTAGTAAATTAAGGGGTATAATGTATTGTGATAGTGGAAACAGCGGACATACGGGATGTGCGTATGGGACAAAATAAATACAGTGTAATAACTATCTCAGGCACTTTGGTTAAAATAAACATAGCAGTAACATACATTCAAATACCATTATAAGGATTTTGTGTATTCATACCTGTCAACTCCTCTCCAGTAATGTGCAGAATTGAAGACAAAGTTGAAAACAAATGCTTCGATCAGGAAGCGCATGATTTTAAAAGGACAGATTTGTACAAGGTATAGTAGAACCCAAAGGTCATTCCGTGTGAAATCAGCAAATTTTTAATTAATTTGGTTGCTTGACCGTTTTGCATTTTTTTAATAATTTGACTACCGTTACTACCATTACCCAATAGGTGAAAACCATTTTCATTAAATTTTTATCTCTCACCGTATTGGATATAGGCCCTTTTATGTGGTGGCCCACGCAGCAAAATCAGCTATTGCAACCATTTACAAAATAATCAATATTTAATTTCCAATTACACAGTGGAGCCCCGCAACTACGACAAGCGATAATTCTCGAGAATTTTGTCGTAGTTGCGTCGTTGTCATAGTTGCCAAAATTCCCATTTTTAACCCCTAAAAATTTTTTTTTCGTTCAAGTCAGTGTTTTTTTTGCTCTAATACCGTGTATCAGTGTTACTCTCATTAATAACACGGTTTTTCAAAACAAAGTAATGTTTTTATATTAAACGTAGACTTTTTCTGAAGATTTTGATACTAGATAAGCGTATAATACGCTCCCCAATTCGTGTTGAAAGATACAAATAAAATTGAAAACGGCGATGGCACGAGGCCCGCAGCGGCACGAGTGACAAATATCGACTCGGGTGTGCTGCACTCTGTGCCAAGCGTCGGCAAATAAATAGCTTGTACTGTAGCGCATTCTGACGGAGCTATAAGTCTTAGTTTCTGAGCTGTCCACTGGGGTGCTTCATGCGCCATTAGCTTCTACGGCACAGCTTGTGCCTGACTGGCGACTGCCTGTCTGTGTAGTATAATATTAGTGTTGCGTATTGCAAATATGTTACACGATGGTAATAAACACTCGATACTTATATTTCTGTTACGTTAAACGCTTCTACAGGATTGTACAGTACAATAAACCAATTTTTTCTAAATCACGAAAAATTTACAGTGCGCGACGAAACTTGCCGACTGCGTGCAGACCAAAATAAAAACAATACCTACCCCAGACGTATTAATTCGACTTCTCTGCTCACCAGAAAATAAAAATAAACCACAGAAATATAAACACAACTTCTTTTCGGCAAGGAAAATAAGTTGCGTGAATGTAATGTGACATATTTTTGGTGTCGGGCGTAGTAAATTGTTGAATGTAGCAACAGTAATTTTTTAGCGTACAATAATATATTTTCAGTTTGTTGTTACGCAAAATCACGGTTAAATGAAACTTAGTAATATTTTAATTGTACGGCATCTTAATTTTTGATTAAATAATATACAAAGTGCCTAAACATTTCCTACAATTTTGTTCTATTAAAGCAAAAATGTTTCCCGATCACGCTGAAATAAAAAAAACATTGCACAATTACAGGGTGTATTTTCTCCCGAAATTACAACTATGAAAAGCAGTGAATATAAATTAAAAATTGTAGACAGTGCGCGTGATGTGAGTAGGAGCAGAAACGGCGAGGGAGAAAGAGGACAGAAGAGAGATGCGTCATCACATTATCTGCTTATCTTCGGTGTTGTGTGCACGGTCTAACTTACCAGGCGCGCGGCCTACCTATCCAGGCGCACGGCGCAAATGTATTTCAGCAGACGTTTTTAGACGTTTTCGCTAATTTTTTTTCTTTAATAACTTCGACTTATTTATTAACGGACACTACCTCTATTATCATAGTTGCCGACGTCGTAGTAGCGGGGTTCGACTGTATGTAGTTCATGTTTTCACCAACATGCAGATAAGGTTTCAAGCTCTATTTTGATAATTATAAACATAACTTTATTACATACTAAAGTTTTACTACACTGGCTTAAAGTTTGGGTTTCAGAAGCTTAGAAATGGCATTTTTAACCCTTTGTAGCTTAAAAAGGGCTATAAAACGCAATCATTTATATTTTTTATTTACACCCTGGGTATCCCTCTTTGACATCCTACATTCAAACCAGCCCGTGTGACTTGTTGTATACCCACAGACGTAGAAATGTAACAAAGTTAAACTTTGTATAGGCCATTCGGAATAAAGTGAGCACTAAAGATTTAACCTTTGAAAAAAATCACTAGCCGTTACTGCATATACATCACCACTAACAAGAGTTACTTTACTGCTTGTATGGTTGGTAGCGATTTATTGTACGTAGTTCCGTGTATTTTCCTATTTGAATACAACATTAGTGAAAGAACATATGACGAACTCGA
>PNEQ01090049.1:0-14788 GCA_003012365.1 Medauroidea extradentata
CTGTACATCTGGACTTCACCGCCTGGTTGCTGTACATCTGGACTTCACCTCCTGGTTGCCGTACATCTGAACTTCACCGCCTGGTTGCTGTACATCTTGGCTTCACCGCCTGGTTCCTATACATCTGGACTTCACCGCCTGGTTGCTGTACATCTAGACTTCACCGCCTGTCTACTGTACATCTGGACTTCACTGCCTGGTTGCTGTACATCTGGACTTCACCACCTGGTTGCTGTACATCTGGACTTCACCGCCTGGTTCCTGTACATCTGGACTTCACCGCCTGGTTGCTGTACATCTGGACTTCACCACCTGGTTGCCGTACATCTGAACTTCACCGCCTGGTTGCTGTACGTCTTGGCTTCACCGCCTGGTTGCTGTACATCTCGGCTTCACCACCTGGTTGCTAGGTTGATTAAAATCTTTGTCTTAGCAATGTACTAGCTTGTACTGTGATTTAAGACCATTAATTGAGTCACTGTGAGCACGTTGCTTCTCCGCTATCTTACGAGCTGATTCTTCCCCTAGTACTAATTGTAATGTATGCTGCCTCATATATTCACAATTTTAACTTCCAGTGTTCAGGATATAGTTTATGTCATTTTTAAGGCATTTTCAATAACATCTGTGTATTCTACTAGCCTGTTTCTATTTAAAAAAATTTTAATGGTGAATATGGCTTATGGTGATTAAGTTGCAATAATTGGAGGCCTGATTGAGGCGCAGATAGAGACGTTGGCTAGTAAATTTGAGGTATTAAGTGCAGAATTCAACAGTTTTGAGAATACAGTTGATGAGTTTCATGCAGAGGTAAAGTGTGAGATTGTGCAGGTAGCTGACCATGAGAAGATTCTTCAGAAGTTTTCGACTGTAAATTAGTACTAGAGGAATTAGGCCTATAGGTAGAGGCAGTGCTAGAGGTACAGAAAATTCTAGAGGGTAAATTAATGGTTGATGGTGATTTTGAGGTTGGGAAAATTGTTGGAGACATTGGAAATTGTAGTCATGCTGATAAAGGTGAAATTAATCGAGGAACTGAGTGTGAAGGGGAGTTACTGAGTAAAGACTTTGATAGTAGGCCTTAAGGTAAACACATTGCGCTTTGTAATTGGTGAGCAAGGAGGATACGAAGGGAAACGGAAAAGATCTTTTGTTTGGTAAATGAGACATTTGTTTAGTCAGAGTGCAGTAGAGAATATGAATAGTGGGGTATGCAAGTGTGGCACAGAGGTGCAGCAAAGTTCTAAGGTGTGGATGGACAATAGGGTGAAAGTGATTGTAAGAATGTTGACGAGAGGAAGGTGAAGGAACTGAGTGTGGTGAGACTGACAGTGAATTGAGGGATTGCAGAAATGGTGCAGAGATAATGTTAAAATTAAAGATTATTGGCAAGATGTCAAGAGATCATTAACAACATTTTGTGTAACTGTAGAATTGTTTGTAGATATTTTATTTTTTAGGGAAATGATTGTGTCCAGTCTGTTTGTTCATTGTCAGTTTACATGTTTTGGCTTAAGGAGCCATACAATTATGGGCGCGGTAGAATTACTTTACTGTTTAATGTTATTTTAGGGGTGTGGAATTTGTTTTTAATCCGTAACAGCTTATTATAGCTCGGTGTGAGGGAATCGTCAGGACAGACAGTCCGCAACAGTGTGTTTGATTTTTTCTGCCTTCCCTTATCTCACTTCGGAAACAACATAATTATACACTTTAACACGTAATAAATTTTTTGGCGTGCCGGCATTGGCCAATCAAAATACATGCCATTTAAAAACATTAGACTTTATTTGTAATTTAATGTGTATTTATGTTTTATAAAGCAATATTTTTATTTAAGTTGTGGTTTATGTGTACAAAGGTTGTAATTTGTCATTATATTTATCTTAGTTTTGTTTGGTAACTTTTTTCCTTAGATAATTTGTTGGGAGCGTGACTGTGTTGGTCAGCCATTCTGTTTTGGGCTTTTAAGCTGTGAATTTGTTCCGAGTAGTGGTGTTCTTTTCGCAGCGTTTGCGAGGTGGTCATGGCAAGCATGGGGACCTTAAGTGGCGGCGCATTACATTTTTTAATACCATCCACAACATTACATTTTTTGTGCCCTGACCAGGATGATGTAGGCACACCACTACGTTACAATAAGAAGTAATCAATCACTGATACAGTTTCATTAGAATAATAGAAATAGCCACTTTACACATAAATATCCCTTGCATTTTAATAACTCTTGCCAATGCTCACCAAGAAAGGGGAATTCTTCCATAGAAGTAGCATGTTTTACGACAATAATGTGCTTGGGGTAATGTTCATGATAATGGATGATGCCAAACCAATTTTGTATAGGATATGGATTTTTTTCCACTCACTATTAACTTTTGCTAAAATTTTGTTTCAAGTGAAAGAAGTGCTAGCAAGCAAAAGAATATATAAAATTGCTGTAAATTTATCGTCAAACTACACTCACTCATTTCTACTACTTTTCGTGTTATTATTTTTTATGCCCACATGTTACAGATACGTCTTCCTGAATTAGCTTAAATTTTTTAAAGACACATTAAAATTTTTCCAAAACAAAGAACTTATACTTGAAGCAATTTTTAAGAAAATTTTTGTCAGTTAAATACCTGAAATCATTAAATATTAATTTTAAAAAATTTACACGGTAAAACCTGTTTTTAAGATCATTGTAAGACATGTTTGTGATATATCCACTAATTTATGCTTTTAAAATAATTATATAAAAATTAGTAGAAATGTCAGATCTGGCCTTGAAGTTATTTATCTAAATTCTGTTTCTTCGCCTATCCAATTCAGTTAAACTGCAGCAGGTGTAGTTAAGATGCAATGTTGCAATTTTTTTATAATGAAGAAAATGATTCTTTTAGAACAGCCAGTTACGTACTTTTGGACCTCCCTTAATTTGTCAAAGTTAATACGATATTTAAGCCCCTACCTACCAATTTTGCTTCTTTTTGAATGTTGTATTTTTCATGCAAAATTGTTAAATAATATCACCCAGAATTAAATAAATAATACAAGTGCATTTATAAAGATAATGTAGTCCCAAAATCATTTACTGGGCACAACATATAGCTTGACACAAGAGGCATAACTAGCTTTTGCAGGTGTAATGCTGGTATTAAGGTATTGGACGATGAAAACTTCTGACTATAGAGAGCCTGTATCTTATTTATTAAACTTTTAAGTACAGAACATTACAGTCAGTATATGGGTTAAGAACCCTATATAGCTGGTGCATGATAATGTTTGCAGCATGTTTGTAGAAATAAATATTTCTACTAGTACGTTATATGTTTATCTACGAAATATAAAATTCAAAAGTGAATCTTTGGAAGTAGGTATAGGGCAGGTGTGGCAGGTGTTCCTGGAGTCAGCAGTTTGACGGGTTTGAGTGAGAGGCCTTGAGGTGGTTAGGAATTGGTTTAGACCCTATCTGTTTGCAGAATATTGAGGTAGGGTCTACTTGGAGGAGTCGATAGGTGGGTCAGGTAGTTGTTCCTCGGCTTCTGTGACGTAGTCTGTCTTGTTGACGATGACTGTTGTCCTGCAAGTACTGATTCTGTAAGTATTTGTATATCTCTGTCTACATGTTTTTAAACAATATTTTCCCTTGAGATAACACTCTTTGAACATTGTTTTCTTTTAAAAGTTTTTGAGCAAACCTCAGCTCGCTTGGTTTTCATTTCCAGCACATGACCTAATAACACGCTGAAACAAGGACGGTGGCTGCTAACGTGTATTGGAAAAGGAGTGAATTAGTGTCCGAGGGACGAACTAGGGCGTGGTGGGAAATTTTAAAGTTATTGTATTTTAAAGCCAGGTGGTTGTCTAGATTTTGTGATATACTAATGGGCTAATCCCAGTGCCTCATTTCTTCACTATGGTGTTGAATAGAGAGTTTATGAGAGGCTGAACATGCAGCAGCTGGTTTATATTAAATTACGCTGGAACTGGCTATTGCTTGTTTGGTATCGGCCCTATTGCCTCTGTCTTAATATGTTTGAAGTGAGGCCAATGTATTCATCATCGCACCGTGTGCACTGTAGTTGGTAAATACGGTTTTTTGACCAAATGCAAGTCAATTACGTCTGGGGACAAAACATATCTACCAAAGTACAGTGCACGGTGGGATGCTGAATACATTGGAATCACCACAAATACACTAAGAAGGAGGATGAATGGCCACAGGAAGAAATAGCCAGTTCCAGCCTAAACCTGCAAGATAAACCAGTTGCTACACATCCGGTCTCCCACAAACTCTCTTTTGATGCCTGTTACAAACAACACCGGAATGTTGAGAACCTTTCGAACTTCAGACAATCGTGTACGCGCTGGGAACTAGCTAATCAGTATATCACAAAATCCATACAACTATCAGTCCTTAACATACAATAACTTAAAAAATTTTCCCGCCACACCATAGTTCGTCCCTCGGTCGCTAGGTGTGTTAGTTACCAACATCACTTACCATCTACCATGCTGCAGTGTGCAATCACTCGTAGTCCGAGTCCGAGGAAGCTGGCCTAGCCAGCAAAACGTCACAATCGCGCTAAAAATGTGTTTTCCATCTGTTTTTTGTGTTCTCCCCCCTGTAAGTACTGATTCAATAAGTACTTGTATAAACGTAATTACAATATTCTTATAGCAGTAAATTACTGCGTTATCTTAACATTACTGCGTGGATGTAAACATAAGCATATGGCATTTTAGTAAGCAATAGTTTCACGCGTTACTGTTTAATGTATTTATCAAGCTAAGTAATGTAACCCAGCCAAGGTACAGCAATTGAATACTATATATTTGTGTAGCATGTCCAAGATGTCAAGAACTACCACTTTAATGAATGTGTGATTTACATGAAATATTGTTGTTTGTATGTGGCTTCTTTATATATAAAGGCCAATGTTTAGATGTAACATGAGAATTAAGAGTTTAAAGTACAATACCTAGTTTATTGGAGCAAGCGAAGGAAAATGTACTACTGTATGGAATATTGTGTAGTAATAATTCTTAACATAACTTGAACAATGCTCTCTCTCTCTCTCTCTCTCTCTCTCTCTATATATATATATATATATATATATATATATATATATATATATATGTGTGTGTGTATGTGTATATATATGTATATATGTATATATGTGTATATATTTTTATATATGTATATACATGTGTATATATGTGTATATATGTATATATGCATATATGTATACATGTATGTATATGTGTATATATACACACCTATTTTTTGAAGAATTATTAATATTGGTTTCCTAAATATTTTTCATTTGTGAAATAAATGTTTCGGTTTGTTTCAAAATATATTTATATAGAATATTACTACCAAGTAATCGAAACTTATGTTCTTCGTTTGCTTTTGCAATGAATGTACTTTTCTAGGAGAGATTTGTAAGAATGTGAAATAAAGGGATTTCATTTTCATCAGTAGTATTATATATATTTTTACCTGTATCATAAAACATGTGCTGTATGTTATTGTAAATACCTAGAATTACTTGATTTTCCCTTAATATGTATAACATTATCTACAATATGAACTTCAGCAGCAATTTACTTACGGCTATGGGTTCCTATTTATACTGTTTTAAAGACTTTAATTTTTCAAATCCTGCAAGGGAGCTGCTACATATCTGTTAGATATAAATGTTGAAAATTGTTTGTACTATGTTGGCAATTTCATTCAGTGCATAAGTTTCAATAGATTTGGCTAAACATTATTTTCTTAATGTCAATAGTTAGCCAGAATCATTCAAACTTATGTAAAAAAAAAAAAGGTATCGTAGTACAAAAAATTTCCAATATTTCTATGTAACAGTTTTGTGATATGTACTCTCTATCAAGATTTAAAAATTATAACCAATCAAATAGCATATAAATAGACCCATGGCATTAAAATGTGAATTTTTTTTAACATAACTTTGTTTTTTCATGGAAAATTAATAAATTTAAAATTCCCGCCATTAGTTTATAGAGACGCCATGTGGAGCGCTAGCATCGCGTAGTTTTTTCGTTTGTTCCAAGAGTGACCACTGGGAGCGCTAGGTGCAACTACTAGCACGAAAAAATATTATTGAGTTGCTTATCTTTCTGTTAGGTATATAATCTTTGGCTACCATTAGTTCATGACCAGTCGCAATGCACCACAATCGCTAGGCGTACTCGGTCAAAGATGTTAACATAGGAGATACCAATCTAGTAACACCTTATTTTTTCTATGAGTATGTCTTTACAACATACCTTCTAACATTATCTATACATGTTGATTAAAACTTTAAACAACTTGTCATTTAGCTGCAACAAATTCTTGACACAAACATAAATATTGGTATTGGTACACCATAAATACTTTCTTGCATATTATGATATATTTAAGCATACATTCACACTTTTGTTTACACCAAAGAAATTATTACTTTCCTTAGTTAAAAGACAATTTCCATTTTTCATAGAGCTCTCATTTTTTTCAGCATAGACATAGAATCACTGGACTTTTTGCTTGACCAATTACATAATATAGACTTAATTAAAATACAACATGTAAACGAAATTAAAGCAATAGGAAAACTATTTAAGACATTGGGAACCAAAAACTTTAAACAAGTAAATTAAGTCACATTTTTACCATATGTACAGATAAACAAATTATAGCTGGTATTATTACCAATGGTACAACATAGTCATAATTATTATTTTAAAAATTCATACATTTTTCTGAAACGTCAAAAGATTTGTATCATCTTGTCGAAATATACAAAGATAATTAGAATTAAATTTTATTAGTTGTTTCAGTAATTTTGAGTAAGTTTGAGCAATATGAAAACAATCAATATTTGTATGTCTGTCACAGGTAAAATAGTATCTTATCATATCTTTTTTCAACAACAGAATCGATCGCAGGCTTTCGCGGCCGTTGTCTGCATTTTCTTGGCTTGTGGGTGTGAGCCGCGTCTGAGGATTGTCTTGCGACGTTTCGGCTGTCGTTGCAGCTGCCATCATCAGGTAGTCGGAGTCGGAGACCAACTGGCAGATGTGAGAGTTGCAGGTCCTTATATAACCTGGTGTCTGGGTGGCTGCTTCCTGGTTGGCTGGGCCTGTCGGCCAATCACAGGCCTGCTTGCTCCTGATTGGCCGAGGTGGTTAGCCAATCCTGGCTCTCTCCTGGTGGACCTTCTGATTGGCTGGGTACTTGGGCCAATCGTGTGCTGACTCGCACCTGGTTGGCTGGGCTGTCGTGACTGCCCTCTGGTAGCTTGATTTCGCATCGTACATGAATAAATGTGACCATATTTTGCATAGCCGATATTAATCTTCCCTGTTGATGTTAGGCAGAAAAATCACAACAAGAATTAAAGAACACATCAGAGCATACAAATACGAAAACCAGCAGTCAGCAATAGCAGAACACTCCATGGAAACGAAACACAGCATCGATTTTGACAAGTTCTCTACAATAACCAACATCAGTAATTATCGTCAGAGAACTGTGAGAGAGGCAATAGAGATAATAAAACACCCTAACAACACCCCACTCAATGGCCACACACATCTTGTATTCTCCTTGCTTCAACACAGCTGAAAAAAATCGCTCCTGTTCTCTGTGCTTCGCGCTAGGGTTTATGTACCTTAAAAGTTATTTATTTCTACAGAATAAAGTCTTTTTCTCATAATGTAACAAATAAAGTTCTCTAAAATCAGGATGTCAAATACAAGAGTTGTCTCTTATAAAGTTTATATCTTACCACTACATGGAACTCACATACTTGTATGTTGTCACGTTGGTACAGTGGTTAGAGCTTCTGCCTGGTAATTAGAAGGTCGTGTGTTCGAATCTCAGCAAATGCGAAATTTATTTCTGATTACTAAATAGTATGCAAGATTCTCTAGATATCATAGTTAATAAGTAAATGTAGAATTTCTGGAAAATGGAGTGCCAGTAGATAAAAGAAATTAAATTTTTTTTACGGAAATTGGACTGTCCGTAATTTTACGGAGGGTTCCGTTATCAAGAAAAACTGGTGTCCGTTACTTTACGAAGATTTCTGAGTAATTTTTTGCCAGTACTATTCCATAATTTCACGGAAATTTTTTCTAACAGTGAAGTGACGTGACGGTATGCTAAGGGCGGGGAGAACAAGAGAAGCCTGAGGAAAACCTGGTGTCAAACGCCAACATCTGCCACGTTACCACGTGTGAAACATTAGAGATATGCCCCGAATCACCTTTGGGAGGCGACCACTGTAGCCACCCCACCATCAGAGGCTCACGTCAGTTACGTATGTTGGAACATTTTAGAATATATTAATACCTGGTCAAACTCAGTATCCAGACTTACGGTTCGGGATAAGCAGCAATATTAAGGGCATGCTTCTTTGTTTTCAATGTTTTTCCGATACTTATTTTGAAAGCCTGAACGATAGCATATATAGAAATATATGTCTGGCAGTTTGGTTTTACATAATTTTCACCATGTTGGTTAATTTTCTTCCGAGACAGTAAATACTGATATTTTAGCAAATTATGTAACTACCGAATAAAGTTTTATTTACTTATTAGTCGAAATTGTATAATTGTATAATTTAAAAAGTTTTTCAGATTTGAAATAGTCTTTGAAAACTATTTTAGTCCTGTGAAATAAATATTTAAAACCACAGGATAAAGGACTAAAAATATATGCAATTACGTTGTAATATAGGATTCGGCCTATATCACAGATATCGTATTTAAATTATTTATGAGAAAGACAGAAGAGAATATTTCAGCTAAAAATGTCCTGGAACTGAAACTCCGGTAGTTTGGTCAGACACTTGTATCGGAAAAAGCACAAATTTGAGATTTTTATCGGATTTCGGAACTTCGAGGTGTCGCAACTTTTACTGCCCACCTACGCCGATGTTTGTCGGTAGGAAGAGGCTTATCCGAGGTCGATTGAGGATTTCCACTGCATCGCCAGAGCAGAAGAAGATTTCAGGTCAATTCCCGAGGTTGAATTTACAGTCAGGAACCCAGGTGCTGGAACTCAACGAGGTCTCTTCCTTGTAGACCTTATTCGCAAGCACGGATGTAGGCTATCCACTGAATCGGGAGAAGTGGATTTTCCTCCCAGGGTACTGCGCCAAAGAAGTTGAAGTTCGGCGAGCCCAGTCTTTTAGCCGCACACTACACTCCGTCACAAATACAGCCACCATTTTCCTACCCATCTTGAAAGTCACCTACTTAAATGTTTGCCAGAAAACGCGCCTAGTTTGGGGAAGAAGTCTGGTACCTTAACCTGTTGGCTAGTTATTGTAATTAAGCATGGTCACAACACATCATTTTATCTGTTACACACTTTCGCGAAATTGTCCTTAATTTTAAGTAGCTTATTTTCCATTTTAAGTAATCCTGGTATCCAACCCTTGGAAATCACATAATGTATTCTTATACTCACACTGATGCCATCAACCTTCTCTAATTTGAAATTAAATCACATACAATATGAATTATCAATTTTGATTTCCAGGGAAAGGGTATGCTCAAGTCACTAGCACACAAACAGTGTGCCAAGGTACCAACTGAGTTTTGCTAGCCGACTATGTATGGAATATATGAGGTTACCTTGGATTCACGTTAAACATTTTTAACATTATTTTTCTCTCTCGTAAATAGCCGGGCACTTTTATATTACAACGTTGTGAAATATACAGTGCAAAACCAGAATCTGTGTCTGCCCAGTACGTTGAGCTAAACGCATAGCTTCAGACATTACAAGATTATTCGCAGACTTCTCAGAGTGCCTGAGTTATGTCTTATAGGGAATAGCATTAATGGAACTTCAGACAAGTGGGTATATATAGGCTGTTAACTTTAAAGTGGGTACTTCACAACTATTATAATAATAAGTAAAATATTTATTGAGACTATAGGAGTAAAGTTTTGGGAACTGTGAAATGTTTAAGCTAGTTTATAGACTTTACTTGGAAGTATTCGTATTTTAAATAACTAAGATGGATGCAAAATGGTTCGCAGAAAATTGTGAGCAGTACTCAGTTTACCCTGAACAACCTATACCTATTTCAAGTCGTCCGTGTATATCTATGCTGAAAATTACGAAAATGTATGATTTGTAGTAGTTTTAGATATAAAACATTGTGGCAGAATTTTAGGTGTAGGAGTAACCAATTTATCTATATTTTCAAGATTACGTCATCATAGAATGACACTAGAGGCTGTTTGCGGTAATATGACTGCACGGCAGTTCAACGTCTTGCGTCTAGAGGCTAGCATGATCCGTTTATCGCGAGCTTAGCCGTCAGTTTTCTTTAGAATTTCAGCTAAACGTATTGCATGTATTCATTTATATCAAAGTTCGCAATTTCAAGCAGTATTACATACTCTGTGGAAAAGTTGGTATTAATATTCTTATTACACTGTTCCTCTGGTTACTGTATTCTATTGACTAGTTGTAAAAATGGAAACAACTCGGTGAAAGATCACTTGCGTTTGCTTTCGTTACAAGTCAAGAAGAAGGGCTAAGTAATTTTTGGGCGCACGGCATTAATACGATAAGGGAGGTCTAAGGATATTTTCTTTAGTTATTTCCCTACTTAACAACTGAAAAAAACTTCATTCAGTATTTTCTAACGACTTAAGATATATTATATCTACAAAAATGACACGACCTCTAACTGTCATCTCAATGTGCCTGGATGAACCGTTTTGCTGGATCTTCGAAATTATTATTATTCCACTGTCACCACATATTTTGTTTCGTTTACTAAATTGAAAGTCCGCATTACATTAGTGTAATTATGTCTGAGTGTCTTCCAGTAGCGAATTTGACATCAGAAGTAAGACTGAAAACATAAGACTAGCATGTTTTAACTGTATTCCTAATAATGTAGCGAGTTAATTTTACAACTTGCCTTTTTTGTAATTTTTGATTCGAGAAACTACCATATTTATTTTTTACTTTTAATTTCTTATTTTACCTTACAGAATCTGAGTGTTTCAGCGTCACACTTTTAAGTCATTAAAAGGGTTTAGAGAAAGGAAATTATTTTAATGGTTTATTTTTGTATTTGTACGAGAAATGTGATGGTTTTGTAAACATACATTGTTACTTATTTTACTGTAATAATTATTTATCCTTTCATAGTTTTTGTGTATTAGCATGTCAGTCAAAATTTCCAATAAACGGTTTTATACGAGATATAAAAACCAACTGACTAACCGAAATGGAGTAATTCTTACAGAGGAACATTGTCAAGAGCTACGTCAAGATATACCATAACAAGAAGTTTTCAGCATTACTGATAAGCCTACTTTCTTCAAAGTGCGTACAAATTACCCCTGAAAGTTAAAAAATGTTTACATAATCTAAGTGTAATAAATAATAACATTGATTTCGTCGTACAATTCACAATATATATGAAATATAAGATAGAGTGCTACGTAATATGCGGAGAACCTGTTTAATAAATTGGGGAAAATATTTTCTGAAATTACGTTGCATCATAAAAACAAATGAAAGTAGCTGCTGTTTCCAAAATGTTTCAGATTGATGAACGAAATGTAAAAAGTAAAAGTCAAGTTTGTATGCATGATATGTGTGCCAATATTGATGAAATTCTGAAAACATATATCCAAAGATATGTTTTACTATGCAGAAAAAAGAGGACCTTCATTTTTAAAATATGAATACGGAATGAATGACGTACACAATATTTTAGTTAGCTTTGTAAGTACTATATATAAACCAATTTTGGTAAAAGTCTAAAAAATTTTTTCTTACGATATATTAAGCTGTGCTAAAAATATAAAAATGGCCGCCATTGCAAAAATATGAACACAGGATGAGTGAAATACAAAAAAAATCGAGTCGGCTGTAAATAGTATGTGAGTACCAAGTTTGGGGAAATTCTGGAATAAAAATGTTTACTAAGAAATGTAGGAATACGCTAAAAATATAAAAATGCTCACTGATTTCTAAATATATGCACAGAGAACCAACGACCAACGAAATGAAAAAAAAAAGCCAGTTTTGTTTGTAGTAGACTATATGTGTACTAAGTTTGATAAAAATAAAATACTGACTAATATTCACTGAACTCTGTTAATACTGTGCTAAAAAATATGAATATATCCGCTACTTCGAAAAAAATTAGCACAGTATAAACTAAGTACACAATATTAAAGTCATATTTGTGTGTAGTATATGTATACCAATTTTGGTGAAGTTCTGAAAATTGTTTCTCTTTGTCTCGTAATTATTTGTGTATAGTCTTCCCACCCTCTTTGTTTCTGTCCATCATCACGATTTCCTAGCTGTCCATATATGCTCTAACCTCCATCTTGTTCTATTTATTACTTATATAGTTGCCGTCTAGGTAGGGATGACTATTCACGTAGTTACTGATCGATTCCTAGATGGTGCTGATTATTACGACTTTGGTACTGGGTCTTTCCACCAGGGGAGCTCGTAGCTCTACCTATTGTCTTTCTTCCAGTGTCATCAGCTACTGGTTCAGTCCGAGCAGCGGTAGCTTCGGGATGGCGCGCCTAAAACCAGCACGAAGATTTGGAGGTACTACAGGGAGTGGTGCCTCTTCCTCCACCCTGACATGAAGGTGCTGCTGCCAACACTGAAGAAGGAAGACGACGACGGCGAAAAGACGAGTCACTCAGCCTGGGGTGGCCAACCGAAATTTTTTTCCTGTTACCGACACTGCAGAGCGTGAGCTTGCTTGCGCTCGGGAGTGTGGGCGATGGCCGCTAGGAGCGCTCAGGCTCCTAGCACAAAGCTCTCTGAGCAGCGCCCTCTTCTCATTGGCTGTGGCTGCCAGCCAATGAGACGTCACATTTCCCTGACACACATCTTTCTTTGCAAATTCGGAAACGAATTGTTAACTAAATATCCTACTTTTTCCATGTCCTAACATTAATTATTGTGGTTTATTCCCTGCGCGCCCTGTCGCACAGCTTTTCCCAGTACCCTACTCTATTTGTACTGTTTTTTCTGTGCTCTTATCTATCTCTTGCTCTCTTCTGGAGTGAGTGCATGGCCACAATCGCAGCCATGCCTCCAGACAACATTACGAGGCCCGCGACATCCTAATACCTTCCATGTTACCTAAGGCGTATAAGACTTAGCCTTGAGACGCAACTCAATCCCTGCTTGCGCTATAACTAGTTACTATGTGGCTTAGTAACATTTTACCTTGTGTAGTACATGTCTTCTTCTATGTTTTGGATAAAGTTATTCTTGCTATGCTTTGTCAGAGCTTGGTAGAATTTATACTGCATGTACGCCCTTTATATTTTGTAATGTGTTCTTGATGCTGAAATCATAACCTAACCTAACCTGACCTCCTACTATGTTATAAGCCTAACAGTGTATCCGTTCTTTCTTAAACCTTATACTTGTTTCCCTTGTTTGTATGACTAATAGTTTATTTTTAACCTGTGTATAAATTTTAGAATTTTTATCATGTTTTTGAATTTCACAGATTTACACATGCTAGACTTTATAGAATTTATATGATATCCTTACCTTTTCTGTGAGTTTATTTATTAAGTTTTTGTTTAAATCTTTAACATTTATACACATACTTTCGTTTGATAATATACACACACATACATAATATGTATAAATATAAATAAATAAATATATATATATATATAATGTGTAGAAGGAATAGTTAATTTGTTTTGTGGTTAACTAAATTTATTTGTTATTTTTCTGTTCTTAAATGTTTTTTTCTTATAGTATAGGTTTTTTGACTACATAAATTTTTTTGTCACTCTTCCTCTCTCTCCCCCTCTCTCCACTCTCTTCTCATACTCTCCTTCTCATACTTTCTCTGTTACTCTCTCTCCCTCCATCTGGGATATTGCATGTTGGTTTTTCTGTGTTAGACCTTAATAGGCTGTTTTTCGTTTTACATATTTGGTTTGAGACATACTCTTGTAGGTTGAACTTTGATAGATGATTTCTTTCGTCGCACAGTGACTTTTCATACTTTGTTTTAGGTATTTTCGTTTATGTAGGTTATTGTATGTTTTATGTTATTTGTTTGATATTTTTTCCTGTAGCTAGAATATTGAAATACTGTTTATGTCACACTTGCATAAATATTTTTTTCTGCAATTAACAAATCTGAAGTTTTTCTATAGGTATTGGAACTACCGCAGGGCCCGACAGCAGAAGTGCACTTAATTAAAATTTCACGTCCGTCTCAAACTGATATTTAGTTTTCCGATTTTCAGCTTATGATTCAGATGAGCATAAATATGACTGAAGGAGTTTTGAACTGGTACTCATACCTTGAACCATTATCTCTAGTCCTAATTTATGTTCAGAAATTTTAATCCTAGTTCACACTAACATTCCGCAAAAAATTATAATTTACATTCTTAATTTCATTTTCAGTTCAGAGTTAACCGAAGTAACATTCTTCTTTTATTTTCTGTTCGTCATTACTTCGTTGAATAATTCCTGTTCGACATATGCTTCCTAGTTTTATAGTTCGATTTAATGTTCTATTCCACCTGAACTAATACGTACTTCATTTTCTTGGCTTGTGGGTGTGAGCCGCGTCTGAGGATTGTCTTGCGACGTTTCGGCAGTCGTTGCAGCTGCCATCATCAGGTAGTCGGAGTCGGAGACCAACTGGCAGATGTGAGAGTTGCAGGTCCTTATATACCCTGGTGTCTGGGTGGCTGCTTCCTGGTTGGCTGGGCCTGTCGGCCAATCACAGGCCTGCTT
>PNEQ01090050.1:0-14163 GCA_003012365.1 Medauroidea extradentata
GCCTTACTTTATTCTCTATATTAATAAACACAAATGCGAATGTTTAGCTGAATTATGAACGGAAACTTTCCTAAAGTTACCATACTTTAACAGTCACATTAAAAAAAGTTGTTAAATTGTAAAAATAAATTTTTATGATAAAAAATCGCGGATAATCCGCAAATCGGATAACCGAGTCGCGGATAATCGAGGTTCTACTATTGTTACAAGTTTAGAGCAAAAACTTTATATGTGGGCAATTCCCATGAGTTCTTTTGGGATAGAGGTCTTATAATTAGAAATAAAAGAGTTAAATTAAGTACTGGATTTAATAGCTCACAAAGCTACGAAATACACAAAACAGTAATCAATTATAACTCTCACAACACAATTAATTATGCACACAATTAGTACTGTTCCACAGAACGTTAGTTAACTTTGACAATTAAAGCACAGTAATATTTACAATCAATCAATTTAAGACTACAAATAACAATAAAAGTTTGGTCATGTATCCAATCAACAGTCTCTCAAACAGTTACAATGTACAGCCTTAACTGTCCTAAGGGAGGATGGCTCACCATGTACAGTGCAGCACCCAGAGTGCACCACTGTCTTCACTTTTGAGGTCTTCGGTTCGACTCCTGTCGCCCACCTCCTTCTTCACCTGTCGACCCGCAGCAGAAGCCCTCTTGTCTGACCCAGTACTGCTCCGAAGGTATGTGCCTGTAGCCTCGCAGTAGACTCCGACGTCACCAAGACGTCTTCCTGACATTTCCAAGATGTCCTCACCAGCCTCCCTGCACAAGCTTAGCACCTCCTCCGAGCAGGACCAATAGCGATCTCTCGAAGCACTCCTTTTGAATCATCAGGTAGACAGTCGCCTCAAGTAGCCAGTTACTGCCCTCCTCGACACAACACCATCAGTGTTGTTGTTCACAGCTCACCACCTCTGCAGCACTCCAACACAACACCACAAGTGTTGTACGTCCTTCCTTCTGCCCGCTGGCGTCACACAGCCTCGACACCAACAACAGCTGCAGTGTTGCCATCCTCAAGACGCAACACCTGAGTGTTGTCTGTCCCTTCTGCAGGGCGCTGATGCTACTCAGCCTCGACACCGACCATTGTTGCTGTGTTGCCATTCTCGTGATGCCACACCTCGTCAGCTCCGCCGACGTTACATCAGCTTCGACGCCGTCGGGATACCGCCCTCAGGGTGCTGGGTCCTCATTTCTGTGTCGCCGTCAGTGTCTCCTCTCGGCCCGTCACTTCTCACGACGTCCATCGCTGCCCAGTGGCAACGTCGCCCCTAAGGGTGCTGCCTCACACCACTCTTGGTTTCACTTCATTTTCACGACTCACTACTAAGAATCCACAAGACTATCACAAGGCTCTCACCTCCCGACTCCGCACAAGACTGACTCATGTTGCGCAGTACCGACGCTTTTATACGGCCCCTTTAGTGACGTCAAACAGTAATGCAATATGATGATCAGAGTTCTATAAATAGACAGCACCTCACTCGTGACTGTTGATAGTCACGTATTCGCACTGGCGTCATCGGGAAATCACAATGACGTCTCTCGGGAGTTGCGACAGATGAGAAAACCCATGACATCTCTGGTTGACTCACAGGGCTGACCACCCAGCATGATGTAATGTGCTTGCTGCCCGGCCAACACGCAACAATATATTAATTTTGTCCCCCAATTTTTCCTATGCTTTTTATTACCGTACGAGTAAAAATAACTGGCTTGTTCAATTTATTTGTAGAGTTGCATACTCCTCCTCCTCCTCAAGTGGGAGTGTTAGACAATTATACTGTATTTTCAGTTTTTGAAACATAACATTTATTCAAATTTTATTATTAAAATTTTCTCTTCGACAAATCAAAGAATGTATTCTTAGTAAACTGCTTGACAGAAATAATAATAGAATATTTCATTATTATTTATGTCAAGCAGTTTACCAAGACTACATCCTATGATTTGTCGGAGAGTATATTAAACGTTATGGCTCAAAAACTGAAACTAAAATACAGTTGTCTACCACTCCCCCTTAAGGGCGTTCAAGTGGGGGAAAATTCATAATTTTATATTTGTATGAAATAGTGTTAGTTTTGTGGACATTACTTAAGGGTATATTAACCTCTAACGAAAAAAAATTAGCTTAGCCAGTTTTCCCGTAATGTCACTTCAAAGTCAAAATTTGCATATTTTTACTTCATACAAAACTTGAAAACCTGTAAATATAATGAAATGGAAAAAATCTTATCAAAACTACACCTCACCATCTACGGCTTGAAGCATATACAAACCCATTATAAAATGTTTTTGTGTTTAAAATAAATTTTTAAAAGTACCAAAAAAATTATAAATTTTGAAATTTTTTATTTAACATAAACATTTTTCCTAACGGGTGTTATATGCTACAAGCCATAGACAGTAACAGGTACTTTTGATGTAATTTTTTTCCATTTCATTATGTTACTGGTTTTCAAGTTTTGTATGAAGTAAAATTACGCAAATTTTGACTTTGAAGTGCCATTACGAGAAAACTAGATGAGCTAATTTTTTTCCGTTAGAAGTATGTGTACTCTCAACTAATGTGTACAAAACTAACACAATTTCATACAAATATAAAATTATGTTTTTTCCCCACTTGAACAACCTTAAGCACATTTTCCTTTCCCAGTATGTATACATAACTTTGTATGTGTATGGTTGAGTGAGAAGTGGTGTCAGCGGACACAGGCCATGAATGGGACAGTCTTTAAAAAACTAAAAAAAAATTATACTGTTCACAGACCTCGTCCCTTGCCATGTGCCAGGTCAAGGTACCTGCTATTCAATGATTCTGCTATTCGACAGACCCTTGTAATCCCTCTCAGACTTCCTGCTGTGAAACTCCCTACCTACCTCGGAGTAGCCACAGCATCTAGGAACTGCCATCTTGCGCCACCTTCCAGGTAACTAAACGCTGATCTGACCAACTGCACTACTAGATATATTCATTCCAGCTTTCTGAATTTTTTTAGCTTTACATACAGTGCACACATGTGTGTCATACCTCACTTGTTCACATACCATCATCCTGTGACGTATCAGAGGCACATTTTGATATCTTTAATGGATGCATCATAGTTAGTGTTTTTCAGGCACACTGCACCCACAGAAAATTCAGTGTTGTCTACACATACACATTTGAACTAACTAGAAAATCGCTATGGCGCGTACGGTGATGGAATTTTACTAAAGCACAGACGAAGGTTATTTTCATACGTAATGCAAGATCTAGCTTCTACCTTCATAAAAAGGGCCTCAAAAATCGACAGAACACTGCAATTATAAAACAAAATGTTAATTATTTGAGTTAATTTAAGTTAAAAATACTAAAAATTTGTAGCTATAATTTACATAACGGTATGAAACTGTGTGCAAAGTTTTGTTTCCAGATTCTATAAAAATATTTCTTACAACTCACTCATAATGGCTACATTATCGGGGACACAATCCACCTAGCCCATCCTGTAGTGACAATTATGCTGACGACCCTTTTCAACATGCTCTATGAGCTGTGTCTAAACTGTAGTAACAACTTTGAATCATTTTTGTGGTACATTCCCTTTAAAAACTGCACTGATACAGTGGAAACAATTCCGTGGTCTAAAATGTTTGAAAAGCAATGGTCACATGCTTATGTTAGCACAATAATATCTATCAGTATTAAAAAATTTTTACATCTACTGTAGTCTGAATCTACTGGTATTGAATCAGTAACAAATTTGTATAGTATGTCCTTATATGTGGAAAGTTATTTTTCTGACATTGTTAGATTTTATTTTAAGTAAATGTGTTGTTAATAATGTGTTGTTAGTAATGTGCTGCATGAGGTACTGATTGCTGATCTAAGTGCGATTGTAAATAGTGATAAATGTATTTTTCATATGTCACTAATTTTTATTTAAAACTAGCTGTTCCCAGCTAAGTCAGTACACATATATGCAGCAGACACATTTACATGCACAAAATAAATGTAAGTCAATAATTTTTTTTGCATTAAATTTTATTTGGAAAATTTTATGCACGTGTTTGGGGATATAGAATATTTTGACATTTTCATCTACACATAAACAAATAAATCATTAAGCTGTCCCACTCATGTGCATTCAGCAAATAACCAGCAGTATTTTAAATTCATGGATTTTTCAGATTTAATACACAGCAATTTTTTTTTCACTATAAATTTTTTCTAAATAATTGTTCATATAAAATTTAAAGGCATAAAATAACATTTAAAATTAAAAACCTTTATCCTACTCTGCACTTATAAATTTAATTTCTCCTATAAAAATACTTGTAAGATTTAAACGAAAAATGTGGGGAGCATGCGACATACAGTTGATTCATAAATAAAGAAAAGGTGGGAAATAGCCGCTAGACTACTAATTACTAAAACATGTAAACACAAATGCACAAGTACTTACAGAATACGTACTTGCAGGTTGGAGAACAAAAATACAGATGGACAAACAGATTTTTCATGCAGGTCATCGCAACGTTTCACCGCCTGAGGAAGCTAGCCTGGCCAGGGAAATGTCGCAAACTAAGCAACTGCACGAAAAATGTGTTTGTTCATCTGTATTTTGTGTTCTCCTACAGCAAGTACTGATTCTGTAAGTACTTGTGCATCTCTGTCTACATGTTTTAGTAATTGAAGCATGACTAGTGCACCTACATTACTAACAATCTTATTACACTGGAAATGATATACGCTGTTGTGTGAAATTTTTCAATAATAATAATTCTCTACATTCTTTATCTATTAAATATTTTTCATTTCAAATACTTTAAGCACTTTCATAGGAAAAATTACATTATACAATAAGGTAAATTCCTACAAAAAGTTTTTGATATTTACATTATTCTTCCTAAATATTTCGACACTAAATGCAGCCAGGTAAGGCAGTAGCTCCATGAGCATTTATTTTTTCAAGTTTTTCAGCTTTATAAATATAATATTTTCGAATGGCGCCGTAAACATTGATAAAAATGTTCTTGCTGGCTATAACATTTATGACGTAGCCGTACTTGTTTTCGTTAGCTGCCGTCAACCAGGCACTATTGTGTATATCGGAATTTCACACTGGCTTAAAATAACTGAAAATAATTACAGAGTGATATAGTAACTTACTACAAATTCATTTTAATGTTTCAACTTAGGTTCTAAAAGTCAGTTGAAAGAAGTGCACATGTGCACAAAAAGTGAGCCTATTGAGCTAATAGCTGGAATGTGTCTAACCAAACCTGACACAAACTGGTGATCAAGTGTTCTGGCTGCACAAGTCAGGAAAATAATATAGTAGATTGATTTTTTTAATTACAAGTGAATTTTTTCTCTCAAAAAATTTTACGTTTCTTGTGACAGCAGTGAGAGCTGTGCTGCCATCTCTGGGCGAGTTTTGCAAGACCCCCACTCACCCCTCGAATTATCAGCCAATATGGGTGCCTTGAACTCGCCTATTGTCTAACGACGTTGCCACAGCCTGAGGAACCGTGAAAAATACTAATGCTGCCGAGATTTCATCACAAATTGCAAGCTATTGACTACAACATTTGTTGTTGTTAATAGCAGACTGTTCGGTCTCTTCTTGTAAATTAAACCATGCAGTTCACCTTGATTTGTCAGATGCCACAATAGTTAAGATTTTATTTTAGAGTAAATTACATTTTATTGCTGTGCAAAAGAATTACTTTACCCGTTTATACTCTTCCGGGTTTCAGCTATACTCATTTTTACCACATAAACTACTTTATTAAACACAATTTCGCGATCTGAGCGGTTGTTGCTGTAGTTTGTGTTGCATACAATAACATTTACAAGTACTGTATTGTGACGTCACAGAAACATCAATATGGCGGTTGAAGTTTTTACCATTCAAAAAAGAACTGCTCTTTTTATTTATGTTTTTCACGAGTTATACAGAAACAAAGAAAGAAAGTATGGTACCATTGTTATTAAATTAAAAGTATTTTTAGATAAAAATATGACAAAAAATAGAACTTTCAATAGCCAGTTTTAAAAAAAGAGGTATCATAAATTGTTTTTAAATTTAAAATTTAGTTGTACAGTTATGAAGTGCTTCATACCTCTCTCTCAATGTTTTACGACATTTATTCTAGTTGTACTGTTTCATCGTGCTTCATGCGTCTCTCTCACTGTTGTATGACATTGAGGCAGTGTTTTAATACTAACATCCACAATGTATATAGTAAACAGTTCACCTGAGTGTGTGTGTGATTGTTACACCTGACTAATTTCCCACAAATTGCATCTTTCTATTCAGTGTTAAACACATCAGCCATGACTGTAATAGCTAACGTCCTGAAGTTCAGTATTATGCCAACAAAATCTTTTAGTAGCTTAGGGACAGACAGAAGAAAACTGTTAGATGATGGTCACTAACATCATTCACACCTTAGTAGTAACACCAAAGTTTTACCTTTAACCCTTTGGTGAGCACACATATGTTGTACTTATAAATAGGACTCAGAGCAAGGTTTTTTGGGGGGAAAAAAAAATTTAAAAAAATATTTTTGTTTATATACAGGTAAATGTGACATTAAACAAATAAAATTTACCATATTTTTATTTTTTAATTATATTTATGAATAATTCACTATGAAACTATATTTTTTTATATTTATTTATTTTTATTTTAGAAGATTGTCTTAGAATAATTCAGGTTCGAAAAATTAAATACTTATTTCTTAAATAATATTTTACACGTAAATTTATTATTTGATTGTATTTCTGCCATTCATGATAGTATGAAACATAATTTTACTAAAATACATACTCATAAAATTTTTTAACAAATATAAACAGGCAAAAACATCACCTTACCTAAATATTACAATAATATACAAGTACTTTATTTGCATAAAAATATGTAAATTGGTGTCTTTACTCATTTTCAATGCCTTTCATTTTTTATGAAACACCTATTTTTTATTTATTTTTTCTAATATTATCTAGGAAACACACATATGTAATTTTATACCTATGATAGGTTTACAGTACAATTCCAAATGTATTCCTTTTTCATGTCATACATTTCATTACTGTATGAAACATGTAATTCCAAGAGATAATGAATGGTTCATCAAATATTTTTGATCTGACATATAAATGGAAAAATATCAAAGCTGTGCAACAATTTTTGTTCATAAATTTGGTTTTGTTACATGTGTGTTACGTCTTTCATGATATCTATGAAAATTTATCCCTCTTAGCGACTTGTAATATGCGTATAAAATAACAATGCCTACACTTTAAAGTTATTTTCATGATGGCAATATTTTTATAAAAAAATTATTTGCTTTATTTACTATCATGCCTTTCATTATTGTAGTCTATGAGACATTCAGTGGCTAACAATAAGTCACTTTGCATTTCAACAATTTTTTATGATAAGATCTATAAATATCAATAATGCAATAATTTTACTGTTACATAAATGTATCTTTTCACATGCACTATAATTTTTATGAAACATGTGTTTCCCCTTGCAGAATGTGATATGAATACACAAACAGAAACAATAACAAAAATTAAAAGCAACTTGAATACATAAAATTTTTTACACAAAAATATAATATTTTTCAAAAATTAGTTTTCTTTACTTTCATTGCTGTAACCTACGAAACATTTCAGTGAAATAACTCACTTTTCATATAGCAAATTGTATATAATAAAATAGATAAATATCAAAAGTATGGATTTTCTTTTCTTGCGAACATGCTTCATCACTTGTGTTCATGTCTTTCAAGTTTTCTATGAAACACATGTTTCTCCTTGCTGCCAGTAAAAATACATATAGCCTATAAACATACATAATAACTAAAACTAATAGCTATTGACATCATTTTTACATAATTTTTAACACAATTTTGGTTTTTTATTAGCTTTACCTTTTTGTTGCTGTAGCTTATGAAACCTTATCTTGCAAACAACCTCTTACATTATATATTACCATATTTATGTAGTCAAATAAAATTGATGAATATATAAATTGTGCAAAAATGTTGCTAATTATTATGGTTTTTTTGTCTGCTTTCATGATTTTCATTTTTCCATGAAACATCTGTATCGCATATGAGACTGTAAAAATTAGACATAGCCAAAAAAATTAAATTCTCAAAGTAAATACAATACATTCAGACATACAGATTCAGTTTTGTTACACTTTCATGCTTTTGTTTTTTCATTCAGTCTTTGATTGCTAACAGGTTTCTCTAAACATTCTATAATAAATACACAAAAAATTAAACCCAAGAAAAAATATGTTTAAAACTGTATAACTAGAAATTCTCTCTTTCATAATGTTTCATCACTTTTTTTTTCATGCTTATCGAAGTTCTATCAAACATTTGTAACAACATACATAGGCCTACATAACACTACTAAATTAAAAACAGTCATAAAATACATTTTCACGCAAACAAACCTTCACTTTTTGCATATTTTCTTTGTACAGAAAAAGTAAGCAATAATAAAATTAAAAATGTTACAAATGTTACAAACTCTGCGATATTTTCATTTTCATTTACCTTTCCTTGAAATATACTTTTATATAAATTTTTGCATCTTCAGTGTCACATGCATAAAAAATATTTGAGTTTTATGAAACAATATTATCAATCTACTGTATTATTTCACATTCTTTCATGTCTTCAACTAAGTTTTTTTTTTTGCGAAGCACAGTACTTCTACAAAACAAAACTAGCAGCCCTGCTATAATATCAGGAATGTTTACAACAAGGATAAACGTATTGAAAAATAATGTTTTTTCTTTCAAAAATTTTTTAGTGTGTGATAATCACGAAAGCACGGGAAAATACATAACCCCACATTACAGGAGCTACAATACCAACGTGTATCTTTCCGCTTTGTTGGACGTTTTGCAGTATGCTTACACACGAAGCACTGTCTCTGTGTCATCTTCTTCATAGCTGTTGGAGGAACAGGCTCAGGAAAATGCCTGCCCGTAAGTCTCAGTGGATCTGGTACAACTGGAATTACAGCCGACGGGCGTCCACCTTTGGGAGGTGTCCTTGTAGTGACAAAATCTTCCAAGAGCTGCCTTACGAGGTTTATTCTGAAGTCCACAAGTCTAATTTTTTCCCCTGTTTTTAGGTTGAACAAAATGCAGGAGTTGTACACAATCATGTCTAAAACGTGGAAAAAGAGTTTTTTATACCACTTCAAAGATTTTCGTGTACTGTCCAAGAAGCTTATTTGCATATCGGTGCGGTCCACTATGCCCATGTTCTTGTTGTATAGCAGGACAGATGCAGGTTTCTTGATCATTTCCCCTGTTTTGCGATCCCTTTTGTGTGTCACTTGCATTTCATGGCTGTTGATAGTTGACAACATGCAAACTCACGTCGATCATGCCACTTTTCCGCAAGCATTGTCGCAGTATGGCGCACGACACAATCACCCTTCCCAACTTTCTGAGGAAATTTTGGCATGCACTTTCATTTTTCTCTTACTGTATCACAAGCGCCTGTAGTGCAACCTACCCGTGCACAGTGCCTATAATTTTCCTCTAGGTTCCGGGGTTCCTAATTTAAAATGCCTCGACTAGCTATTTTCTCAGAGGCAGGAAACATCAGCTCATTCACTCTTCGTCGAGGGTACGAAAGAAATAAAGGAGATGGAGAAATCTATTCTGCTAAATATTCATCTGCCCTGCAATTTAAATAAGTGATGGTCATTTATAGAGAATAAAATACCACGTTAGTTGCAGGATGTTCGCTCTATTTCCAGATTGATTGACCACACAATACAGATACACACGCCGGCACAATACCTCGCGATGGGCCCTCGCCAAACTTGCTTAAAATTGTAAATAAAGAAAAATAACTATTTCAGTTATTTTTAAAATTAGGAACCAAAATATTTTACTTTGCACAGACTGCTGGCTCATGTTACCAGAAAACAAACCAAGTTGCTTGCGTGCCGCGGCCTCGCAGCAGCCCTGCCGCACACACCCGCTCGCTTCCACCACCACCAAACAAGTAAAAAGCACGTGGCGGGTGGCCGAGCTTCAACCGCCTCGTTGGCCCCGGCGCAAGTGCCCCCAGATATCACTACGCCAGCTACCCTCCTACCTACCTAGAGCATTCTTTAATTAACTGGGTTGGCTTCACTAGGAGATTTCAATTTACCAATTTTACAACAGTAACCCTCAATAAATACATAAAGGCTTAATTTCTTAATTTCCTACTTAGATATATATGTGGCGCTTGTTTTAAAGTTAACACATTCTTTTCTTCATAGGCTACTACAAGTCACATGACACTATAATACAAATATTCCTCACCAGAGGTCACACTTAATACTAGCTATGAATGCTCTCACCTGTCATACACTATTTAATATTAATATTCATTATTACTATATTGGTTTGGCCCACCGCTCATTAACGAACAACAAGCTTTAACTTACAATTAAATATGAATGTCTCTTTGTTTCTCCTTCTGTTGTCACTTATAACTAACACCTGTCCTTATAGATCACTTTGTGGGGATCTCGATGCACTACACACGCGCTAGGCAAGCCCCCCCCCCCACACTTCCAGGCTACTCTGCAGTCCTATGTAAACGAAGCACCTCGCGACTTCATTAGACGTCTGCTAACGCCGAGAATCGGGCATAAATCTGCAGTCGAGTTAGTGAAATTATGTTTGCATTAATGTTAAGGTTAGGCCTAAATATTCTACAGCATAAAAAGAAATTGAATTTTGAGAATAAAAAGGGCGGGCCGGGCCAAGTACCCTTTTACACGCCCGTTTTGTTTTCTAACAGATACTGGAACAGTTGTGGGCTAGTGTAACAGTTGTCAGTAAAAAAAGAATGTCCTTTACCCAAAAACGGTTCAAGGAGAGTCGTGACAATCGATCCCGAAATACCCAAACCACGGATTTCATCAATGTTTGTTGTAGCTCCAGTGTGGATCAAAAAATCGAGAATATATCCTGTTTCACAATCACACAAAACAAACAGTTTTATTCCAAACCTATGTTGTTTTGTAGGAACATACTGTTTGAAGCACAATCGGCCTTTCCATACCATAATACCTTCATCAATACAAATATTTTTGTAAGGAACAAAAGTATACTTGAACTTCATCTTGACCGACTCAACAATAGAACTTATCTTATACAATCGGTCACCATTGGGCTGGTTCAGGCTGTCCGAGAAACGCAAAAGTCGGAGGATGAGTAAAAAACGATTATGCGAAAATATTTTCCCGAAAATAGGAGTGGAGAGAAGTGGATCTGTTGATCAATAATCTTTTAGCTTATTTTTAGCAGTATGAGCCATCAACAGGGAGACTGCTACAAAGCTATAGATATCAGCCACAGAAGGTTTTGTGTAACTATTCAGTTTTGAATGAGCTTTCACATCATTATTTTGCATCACGTACGAATAATACTTGTCAGTTTCATACGAAATGTGTTCCACTAAATCAGTATCAAAAAAATGTTTGAAAACTTTGGATTCTGTGGGATTTTCCGAAAATACTACGTCATCTGAAATACCACATTTACTGTTATCAAAGTCCAGTATGTTCGGGAAAAAATCAGAATCACTTTTCCAATCAAAATTATTTCTGTCACTAACCTGCGTTACAAGGTCATTTTCCAAGGGAACTTCTGGTTCGCTAGTTACGGAATTTGCACAACTTTTATTACTAATTTCGGAATTTTCATCACTTAGGTCACTATCTGCCGATTCCCAATTAGTAATAGTTTCTTGAAGTTCTTTATCGGACAGCTTTATTTTTTTCCGAGCTAAAGCCATGTTTAGTCGAATCACAAATAAATACGAAAATACTTCTTTGTGACACACAATAAAATAAACAAATTTAGCGGGAAAACACTTGTAACAGATTATTCGGACAGCTGTCGCTACCTATGTTAAATTTATTGAACGAAATACGACAACGAAATACATAGATCGTATCGTGGCATGAAGAACGTGGCATGTTGAAGATGATATGCATGACACAAGATAGCACTGTCTTATCTGTGTTTGGTAGTGCTGTACTGACTGTAGTAACTAATACAAACGTTTCTTACAGCAAAACATAGGTGACACTAGGTGTAGTGAAAGGTAAGAACTACAGAAACGTCTATGTACGAGCATGCTCTTTAAAACAAAGTTAAAAACGTATGTGTACGGGCATGCTCTACCAGGCATTATAATTGACGCACGAAAATGTACGAGCATACTCGCCAAAGGGTTAATAACTGCCACATGAGGTACAACACACACACACACAAACACATCAATATGCTGTAATAGTGACCTGTGCTAGTAGGAACACTGCTGCCTCGTTCTTTCACTGTATTAAGCATACAAAACGAACAAAGAACTGCACATAGCCCCATGCACGTGTTGTGAACTCCTCACTTTACTGGCTTACAGTGTTTCAATAAATGCTGGAACACCAGCAAGGAAGCATATGAACGAAAACTGTTCAAAGTTCATAGGGTCTGCATAATCTTGATATCTAAGAAAAGACTTGTCAACCAGGATGTTCAGCGTGTGCACAAAGTGACATGGTGTCAACATGGAATGAACACAGCACAAATTTACCCACATTCAACAACAATATTGCAGGTAATGGCAGATATCTGTGAATCTTAGCTCAAAAGAACTCTAGGCTGAGTGCTCAAAAACTGAATATTGAGCGCAAGAGCACCACAGCATGCAGTGCATCCCATCAAACTGTGAACAAACTGTTACATGAAAGTAATCTATGCTCTCAACAACTATTGCAGAGTCCCACCCAGTATTCCAGAACAACATATAGACTGTTATGTATGGGAAATAAATCATGCTGCATCGATCCCACAAACATGGCAGACAATGCTGTTTAATGGGGAATTCTGAACCTGTCTCCTGATTACAGAAAATGTGTATGATGCAACCCAGTAATAACACTTGTCTCCAACACAGCGTCCCTCGTGTGCACCAAAGTTTTGGTGAAGTGATGTTCTAGGATAGCTATTCATAGCATCACCATAACCACTAAAATTGGTGAAGGAATAAAGAACTGAATCAAATTTCAATTCTTGTGGTGAGAATTGAGTTTAAAAGAAAATGTTCGAACCGCACACCATATACTGTAATTTATTACCAGAACCTTTTCTATTCTGTCCCGTGTCTGCTTCTTTCTGGCAACATAAACATGTTCAGCAGTCACCAGAATTTAAATATAATATATAACTACAAGCTTACAAGCTTAGGCATTTGATACTGCAACTACACGAGTGCTCACCACAATGGAAGGAACAGGTGAAGGAGAGAATGAAAAGAAGAGGAAGAGTATATGGAAGAGAAAAGAAAGGAGAAGAGGATGAAGATAAAGAAGAGGGTAAAAGAGGAGTAAGAGAAGGGAATAAGATGCGGAAGAGCAGACGACGATGTACGTAAGTATAAACGTTAAATGGTGTTCTTGTCTGTATTTGTTTATATTTTTAACATTTCCCTTGAGATATTACTGTTTTAAAGCAGTCTGGATATACATAATGTGTTGACATTAGTCAAATGGAATTCACTTTGATGAACCTGACTTTCCTTACATTAGAATAACAGGCGCTTGCTTCCAGCAGTTTCGTCACCCCAGTCAGTTGAAGTCGTTCATGAAGTACACACATATTTCAATGTCAAAAGGAGACTTTGTCTTTTGTTTGCTGTGACAACCATATTTCCATGTTCCGACAAGAAATTACTATCTTACACAAGGCCTCCCATGAATAACACTTAACTGCCTAAAAAGTCTGTTTGACTAATATTTTGGGTAAATAAAATAGTTTAATCTCCTACTATGTCATCAGAGCTTTATTTGTTACATGTAGACATGGATGATGCATACTACTTAGTAATTTAGTGAATACATGAACCTGTACTGGCCTTTCCGCCCAGTCCTCATACATAACAAGCTGTGAATGCATAAACATTGACTCTGCCTTCTCTCAGAAGATTGGTGAATTTGAATCTGTGAGCCGCCGTGTGTTGTCCTAATGAACTCGAGACGTTTCCCCCCCCCCCTCTCCGCTCCCGACGTCAAGAATGTGCTTCGGTTATGCTCGGCCGTGGTCGG
>PNEQ01090051.1:0-14163 GCA_003012365.1 Medauroidea extradentata
TACCGATGGTTTCACATCATTTCGGCAATGATACTCAAAGTAATTTCCAATACTTTTGAATGTGTATATACTCAAAATGGGCAAACGCACGCAAATTATGCAACCTAATATGCAGCTTGGCGGCGAGAACCTAACTCTGATGCCACCTGTTGGTGGAGTTTTGAACTGTCTGAAGCACGGAGCAAGCGAAAACGGCCACTGCTAGTCGAGGTCGATGATAGCGTCACATAATTCTCGCGCGCCAATCAAGTCTAATTATAATGTATGTATGAATGACAATAAGATCATAAGTAAATATTTTGAAGTGTATTAAATACAGACAGGTCCAGTTCGTCACATGTTCTTTCACTAATGTTGTATTCAAATAGGAAAATACACGGAACTACGTACAATAAATCGCTACCAACCATACAAGCAGTAAAGTAACTCTTGTTAGTGGTGATGTATATGCAGTAACAGCTAGTGATTTTTTTCAGAGGTTAAATCTTTAGTGCTCACTTTATTCCGAATGGCCTATACATGTATATTACTTATATCACACTTACATTATTTTTCATTAATTCCTCTAGTGCTGTCGAGTTCATTTGTGTGAACCTTACACTGCTACGAAATAGTAAGCTAGTACAGAAACTTACAGAAGGAGGCCCACACACACTAAATTCTATCCACCATATTTTAACACAGCAGAAAAAGAAAAGAAAGTACTGTAATATTGTATGTAAGTAATTGTGAATCAAACGGTAGTTAACCATGAACTTGTTCATAATAACAAATATGCCAGTAGATTAACCAAAGGTATACATCACTGCTATATATGTTAGTATGTTGGTGGATAAAACTTGTGTGTATTGGCAAGGGTAGGTTTCTTGTGGCTGTTTGTGCCTTATGCTGTGTGTTTATGCTCTGGAGTAAAAATTTTTTTTTTTCTAGCTTTTAAGTGTTTACATATTCTAAAATCAAAGAAAGTAAAGTATACAACTTGGATACTTGTGTGATGTGCAGTCTGTAGACGAACAAAATTAGGTAATTTATATAAGAGGCACAAAGCAGACAGAAGAAAAAAAACTTTTATTGTAAAACCCCTATTCTAGCAGTTTAACCACTATAAGTTGTTTGGTAGATTATGCCAACAGATCTGTCACCACTGGAGAAATATATTTCAAACATGCTCTGATTATCAAGCTGACAGTCCCAGAGTATAAATGGGGAATCAGTATGAATGTTAATTACTTCAAATAAAATATTTAATTTATGTATGAAATTTCTGAAACAAAATTGTAATGTGAGAAACTTAACTAAAAATTATGAGCAAATACATTTTTTCCTTAAAAAATTTTTCCTATCAAGATTTTCATAACAAATTTTGTGTACAACACTTTTGTGTCGGAATGAGTAATGTTCGAAATTGGTCCAATGGGAATTAATTTATTTTTCCATTTGCACGATATTTAAACTCTCTGGCTAACAGCTTTATAGATAGAGGCTTTCAATTTTAAATGTGTTAACTAAATAACGTTGATGTGAGCACGTTGTTCCTACTGCACATCTAATAAGCTGGTTTCAGCAAGTGTAGAGGTTAGGACACACAGCACACACAGGCAGCATGCGGCGAGGGTTGGAGTTCCGGGAAAGTGGCAGGTGGTCGTCGAGGGTGGCTACCTTGGGGTTAAGCCCCGAGCCCTGCCTGAGGAAGGTGCCGGTGATGAACCAGAAGCTGTTGGACACGGAGAACTGGTTCTCCACCACGTCTGACTCTGCGAGGCAGGGGTGTGGGTTGTTCCACTCGTAGGGTGAGAAGCGAGCCATCACGAAAAGGGTGAAGCTGACGAGGAGGTAGGCGGCCAGCACGTACACCCATATCTCGGCCGCCAGCGGGTTCATGAAGGAGAAGAGACGCGTGGGCTGGCTGGTCGGCACCTGCGCAACACTCAGCACTCAGGCCACCGAGCTCAGTTGCCTTGCCCCGTCACCCAGACGCTTTCACCGCACATTCCGGCCAACCCTCTTGTATGGGTGACATTTTTGACTGTAAGCTTGGGTTCAAAAACGTAATCCCAGTAAAGTTTTCAAGTGTCCAATAAGTCACGAGAGCAACTTATTGATCAACTGGTGGCTCGAAAGCAGGCTAAGCTGCTGTATGGAGAATGAAAGTTGCCAATTAGCATGAAAAATGTGAACAGTAGATATAACTAAAACCCCAACAAAGTGTTACATAATGCACTATGTATGAAATATCATAGAAAAAAGCAGAAAATGAATATTATAAGTAATATAACATTAAAAAAATATAGTAATGTTTTTATGTATAAAAAATGTGGCGAAATAATATATGTGCCTTTGATTATTCCTTGACATCTTGCTCACAAATGCTTTCAAATTGATTTTCACTTCTAAATGACAATTATGTAAATACGAGACATGTTTAGAATTCTTGGAAATTAAACTACCAAGGGGTGAACACAGAAAATGAACCGTCTATATAAATAGAAGCCAATGAGATATCGTCATGATTTTTATTTCAATTACGTACTTCTAAGACACGATTACAAGATGTTTCGAAATTCATACTCTAGAAGGTGAAAAAGACACTAAAGGAATTTTGAGTTATTCCTCCATACCTGTCACGCCATTCGAGATGTAAAGTGCTTTTTGCGTGAGGATGATGCTTACATAAATACCCAAAATACTGTTTAAGGATTTTTTTTCCAAATTCTTCACCAAAGAGGTAAAAAGGGTAAAATTTGTTTTCAATATACGTGTATATAGACCCCATTTAAATTTTAGATACCGACATAATTTTTACTTAAGAACGATGCTTACTTGAATACCTGAAAAGTAATTTCTTGATTTTTCAAAATTCAACACCTAACGAGGTGAAAAGGAAGTGTTTTCAATGAATTATCTATATTATCTTGAACCCAGCCGGCTACCATTAAGTTTTTCATGTGTATGTGGCACCCATAAAATAGTACAAATTGTGATTCAAAAGTTTTTCGAACTCATTTTTTTTAGGGAGGAAAAGATGTGGGATGTGTTTTAGATAAATCCTTGATACCTATAGAACTTGTCAAGTTATAGACTTTCTTTTTTGCTTCAGGATGATAATTATGTAAATACTCATACGTAAATAAATTTAACATTATTCTTAATTTGACCTTTCAGGACAGTGAAGTGTGTTTTTAAATGAATCACTGATTTAGCTTTGACCTGGTGGGTTATCATCGTGAGTTTCACGTCAACTGGTTAATAAATTATTTTACAAATGTCTATAAAATGTGATTTCAAGATTTTTGAAGTTCGATTCCTAAAGGGGTGAAATGGCAGTAAATTAGTTTTCAATTAGCCAATGATATTTACCTAACCAGTTGAGATATCGAGGTGTGGTTTATTTCAGATTGGTTCATGAGTGAGCATTTTGTAAACCATTCAAGGCAGACGACTGTACAGCAAGTACGATCATTAAAAAATAATTTATACGGTGTTGCAGTTTGCAATTATATTGATACACATTGATGTACAATCAGTATGTGCCTAGGATATGAATATTTTACTTATTTTTAATGAATACTTTCGACAATACGCGGTGCAGTTGTTTGTAGATCCAGTCTACGGTTCGTGAGGTTCTGGGATCGAATTCTATGTAAGGCTGTGCAATTCTGAACCTGAGGGCTACAAGGTTGAAGAAATTAGTAACATGTGGCTGAAGTTGTTTTAAGGGTTACAAAATTGATCACGCAGTCCACTTGGTGATGAAGCATGGTCACATTATAAGGATCTGACTATACACTTGGAACACTGTATTAACGGGTATTTATGTTCGTCCATGACGCAACCAATATTTTTAAATTTGCTGAAATTGAAGGTGTGTTACCGGAGAATGCTTTCCTTGTCTCTTACATGCTACTGGCTGTTTGGTATACCTGCACCTGCCAGTCTAATGGTTCAACAGACATTCAGCATTGTGTACAGTCATTAACAAGTATCGCTTCCCTTAGAACACATCCAACGCCTTACCACCGAGTCCACTACCCTCTGAAGTTCCTACACCATCATCCCACATGGCATACCAGCTCACAATATTACCTTGGGCTAGGGCATCAGCAAAGTTACTACAAAACCTTAACTTGCCAGAACTCCCCAGTAGCAGTAAACTTCATGTAAAGGTTTTGCGAAGAAAAAATAAAATATATATATGTGTGTGTGTGTATAATTGCACTCACAATTTTCACTGGTTGTGTTTGAGGTAAATCAGTTTTCATAACAGTATACTACTAATACTAGTCAATTACACTTTCGTATTTAAGAGATTATAATTACCCCTTAACGTCTGTTTTGCTAGGGCTATAAATACGGCCCAGGGACAACTATAGCTATTTAGCCTACTGCAGAATAAGTTCAACTACCAGGTTGGCTTTCCGAACACTTGGTACCGGTAAAAAATCTAGTAATCTGGTGTACAAAGAGCTTCTTCAGTCAAAGTAAATGTTGCCTGCTTTGAGTTATGCACATGGGCAAAGCCACCGGTGACTTAGTGAAACATTTTTCAAATCAACATGTGTTTGTAGGTACATGTTTTTTATAATTGAGTCTCTGTAATTGTAAACATTGAAAAACACTCTACTGGTGAAGTTGTCTTACTTAAAAGTCAAAATATTACAAAATTTGGAAAGGAAGTGGGGAGGAAACTTATTTCAGTTTTCTTTAAACATGGGACATCATCAGCTGCTATGATAAACACACAAAATCAGCACATGTATTTAGTGATGCATGTCTTGTGGCAAAGTGTTTACAGCTTTAAGATGTTATCAAGGTTCTATTGTTCATGCAGTCTCATTTTATTGCAGCCAACATCGATTTATGACTTGAAATTTTTCATATGCGTAGAGTTCAACATGTGTTTCCAGAGTTAGCTGCGGGAAGAAGGCTACAGCCAAGGCTTTTGTGATGTTTGTAGACAAATTCACTGAAGTAGTTGACAGTGAACAAGTGGCCGAGGACAGAGTGTGTGTACACATGATTATAGAGTCTAGCCCGCTGGTCCTTGAACACTCTAGATTTCTGGGTGTCTCTACTACTATAGGAATTAAATTATGTGGACAATAGTGTGAATGCTGTTTACATCTAGAATTCAAGGTTTTTGACAGTAAAATTGTTGTTTTACCTTGAATAATATTCCTATTCCGAGATTCATGAAAGGTTTTGTGAAGTCGATAACACTCTCCCTGGCGTAGTTGATAGTCATAGAAGCTACTGCGAGGTCAGCTCTCTGAAAAACAACAATAGCAAATAAAATGTGCTAAAATTTTTAAAATAACAGCATGTAATTACAAACAACAGGTTTTAGTCTCAATAATTTTGTTTCAAAACTATTAACTACGTTTACATCTGTACTGAGGAACTGATATGCAAAAATGTTTAGTTTTATAGAATTTAAATAGTTGTAAGTTATTTTTGATTGTTCCGAAAGTATCCTCTTGAGGCTACGCCTGTGTCTGCACTTTTGGTTTGTTTATTTGAAGCTTTCGTGTCATTGCCTTTCAACATTACTTTCAGCTAGTTACTTGTGGATACTAGTTTACATAATCTCCTTGGAAATTTGCATTTGAAACGGATGAATAATTCAATTGAAGGGGCTTCTCGAACTTTCCCACGCAGCTTTTGGTTAATCCTACTTACTGTAATTCACATTTTGAGTGTTTCTCTTTTCTGCCTCTCAAGTCTAGTCAGACTCTGCAAGTTTAAAGTGGTGTACCGAATTCCAACTAAATTAAATATTTCTGAAAAATTAAATGGAGTGGAGAGATTTAGATCAGCGTTTACCAGCGAGGTCTTGAGTGCCGGTGAGGGTGGTTTGGCACAAGTATGGAGTAGCAGCAGAACGTAAGAGGGGGGGGGGATGGGAAAACAGAGAAAACCCGCTAGATAACAGCAACAGCTTATTTTTACATTATTAACAGAAAATAAGTTACATATGCCATGAGAACATGAATTCATGTATTTAATAAATGAAAAGTAAAAGTCTTAACTTTAGGTCCTCTGTGTACATCCCCACCACAGCAATCTGAGTTTCATGCCTAGACTGATGGTGGCTCGAGGAGGAAAGTGTGGGTGTGGGATAAAGACAGAGATGCTTGTCTCTCAGACTCTCTCACACTCCTGAGTGAGTGACGGAAGCAGCAGAGTGCGAAAACAACTACCTCAAGTCGCCCATTTCATTACTTCACGTGTAAAAAATTGCTTTGTTACATAGGATCTGTGAGGAGGAGAGGGTAACCTCGAGGTTTGCTGGGACCACAGTTTTGGTGTCGTGTTGTCCCAAGTAAAAAAAAAGTGTTGAGATTGGCCTACATATGGGCTAGAACCTCATATGATGATGTGTGTATACACACACTAAAGTCTATCCCATATTAAGAATTTTGTACTTTGACAGCTGATGGTGCTAATATTTGTAACGCACATCACTGTGAACTGAGGCTTTTTCTGTGTGAATTTGTGATTCTTATAAGGCGTTAGTGTAATATTCCGTGCATGTATTTAATGTACTGCAATGCAGAGATTAAAAAACTCTGCCTGTAATCGCCAACGTACACGGGATATTAAAGTGTGCTTCGAAAAAGGAGAACGGGGATAAAACGTTCGGTGTTGATAACCATTAGGCAAAAAAAAAATACAAAGTAAGAAGCAAGTAACTAAACAAGAAAAAAGTATTACAGGGAAAAAAAAATTCCAGCCGTTTATTTTAACAGAATTTGTGAGTTAACATTATGTTTTTTAAGCAAGTTAATGGTACCGTTTAATATCAAGACACATGAGATTTTGTTCTTGTCAACTGCAAAAATGTAGGTGCACATAATTATACAAAAAAATGACAGACTTAGGCCTAAGTATTTCACAAGTATTAAAATGTACATGTTTAGTGATTATGTGTTACGAAACTGATTTAATTTGTTTTGGGCAACTAGGCCTACTCCAATTTGTTCATAATATTATTATGGACACTTTATGTTGATATATTATTTTCCATTTAGGTTGCGAGTGCAAATGTTTGCAGTGTAGTCTACAAGAAATATTTTTACAAGTTTTTAAAATAAGTAATTGCGAGTAATACGACTATGATAGTAACACTGATGTTAAATTAGTTTTAATTTCGAAGGTACCACAAAAAGGAAGGTTTTTTTGGATAGGCTACTACTTCTTGAAACTTAAAACATACTGTGTTATGATTTGACAGGGGAAGCAACAAGAAAAATAATATAGTACCGGTATTAATGCTTCTATGTATTTTTTTATATTAGTTTGCTATTGCAAATTCAGTTTGTTGTAACCAAATAAACTACTATTATTTTAACTTTTAGGTGTCGGGTAGGAATAACAGACAATAAGTAACAAGTACATACTATGTAAGTTACCTATGGTAGTGCCCTTCAATGTTACAACAATTTTAAGCATACCTAGGTAAGTATACAAGAAGAAAATCTTAAATATTTAAAGATTGTATTAACTGACCGTCTGTAGAGTAGACTATAGTATTGCACCGCATCTGCCGGTGGGGAAACACCAAAAAAAAAATGTAGTGGTTCATTTTTGCAACATGCTCAAGCCCCAGCTGAAACTGCTTGTTAACTATGTACCTTTCATATTGTAGGTTGCGTTGTTTTCTGAAGGTCATACAAAGTGAGGCCCTAAAATAGAACAGCATCAGAATAAAAGTACCCCGAGAAACATCAGCCTGACCACTACACCATCATGTTGACTATAGCATTTCGCAGTTGACGAGTAATTCGCCCGACAGCCTCAGACGTAATTTCAAATTTTATTCTGTTGAAAAAATTTGTTATTTCATCCTTGCTCCACATTTTTCATATTTCTCATACACAATATTATTCACCCTCTCCCCCACCACCCATGTAAGCCGCTATTTAATTGCCCATCCACAACACAATTCATGTCAAGTGATGTGGAATACTTTCCTTTTTTAACACATTTTATTATTTTACAACACAGCGGAGAAAGAGGCGAGCTATATGAGTCGGGGCTCCGGACACAAAATTGGATTTCTCATCCATCCTCTTCCACCCAAGCTGGCGGCCACGTTATATAATTACAAACTTTTTCTAATTCCTTAAAACTTCTACAGCGAGTCGGTGCAATGTTCAGAACATCTTGCACTAAGCATTATGTTGCTCACATATTTTTATTGCAAAACCCATGTTATAAAAATATGTGTATAATAATGTTTCCAATCATTCGTAGGCCTATGTATTGAGTTATGTGTAGTCTTGTATTTCAGAACTTAAAATTCCACAAAAGCTTCAGCTCTGAAATGCAGATGAATGTGAGATACATAGTATTACATGAAATAAATATTTCTTTGCCTGCAAACCAGGGCAGAACAGGATACCCAATAAATTTATGGAGCAAAAAAAAGGCAAGTTGTGCTTGAAACTGCAAAGGATCCTGCAACAAAAAAAATGGCAAAGGAGGGGGGGGGAGGGGTGTCAGCAAAATGAGTTAGAGGATCAGAACAGGTTACCACAACAAATTTTGTGGGAAAAAAAAAAAACACCATTACTTTGGTTGGTAGTGTTGTGTATGATTGCATAGGTTTCTGCAGAAAAAAATAACTTAGTTTTATAGGGGATTTTGGGGGGGGGGGGAATGGGTATAGGGGCAGAAGGTGCTACCCAAAATGTTTAATAAGTAGGGCCCGGTAGTTTTCGCGAAAAGAATTTTGCCCCACTTTGTTTTAGTGTCTTACGTGCACACCTGCAGTTCAACTTCATGGCTATTGACAGAGTGTTTTTGTGCAGAGTCGTTATTCATTTGACTGTGCCAATCAGTACATGGATAACTGTCACACATCACGTCTGTGATTTGCAGGTTTAACCTCCACACACTGGGTGTTACGGCATCCAATCACTGACCACATAGCAGAGATGCAGGTGCGCACGTAAGGCACTGAAACAAAGTGCTGCAAAATTCTTTTCGCGAAAATTACCGGGCTGTATTAATAAGCATTTCAACGCATGCTGGAGCAGCTAGAGTAAGATAAATGAAGGTATTGAGTGTAGGTGGGATTGATCTGAGAGCAGGGACCCACACCCCCAAGAAGCACACTTCAAGCTTGGAGCCCAAACCGGTAGTGCACAGGCAACTGTGAGCAATTGCAACGTCCACTACGTTCCCCACTTGTGAAAACTCAACTATTTTGTGTAAGATACTAAACTGGATCACACTCCTCTTAAACCATTTACTTAAAGAGGCAGAGTTGGTGCATGCGCAGACTCTCCGATGGTTGCTCAACGTGTGGCACAATCAGCGGCTCCAGGGGGACCAACTCTATGTCCGTGGGCCAAAGAAGCCCACCAATGCATATTGAAAGGCCAGCAGAAAGCTGAAAAATTTGTGCTATGTTTAAAAATTATTGACCTTACCATGAAACAAAAAATAGTAATTTTATAACTGGCAATGATCCTATTCTAAATACAAGACAGTGTTCGGACTTCAAGAGGAAAATTAACAGTTCAGAATGTGCGAGTGTGTTAGCTTCTGTAAAGGTTTTTCTGTCTGGTGTCATTGCGTATTTATTTTACATGGACTAGCAGTGCAGTGTGGAATTGAATTTGTGTGTGGACACATGGAATGAAGTTAAAATTTTGAGCTCATGAAAATTAGTCAATTTAAAATTATCTATGGTGATCCGTGACCTGATGTGAATAAACTTTATGGCCATAGCTCCGAGGTGGGCCACCCCTGGTGCTAGACAAAAGTGTCGCAGCCTACTTACTCACAGACAAGGGGAGGAGGTGAGGGGCTGACCTTGTCCATGAGCTGCGTTCTTCGTAGCAAAGTAGTTCAGGCACACGTGTACGGTATGGAAGGTACTGTGTTTGAATCCTGGCTTGGGTATGGTTGTTGTATAGTCCTTTCACCTCACGTCACCCTCATCACCTCTTATGGAGGATAAGTACCCACCATTTTGGAATAATGGAACTCTTGGTTTTAACTTTGCCTGTATATTTTTATTGTGTTTTGTACATCGACATGGTGCGTGGCATATCTCGGTACATTGTATACAGTTGGTACTAGTGTTTGTGTTACATTTGTGACCATCTACTGAAAAAATCGACTTCCTTCTGCCGGAAGGTCATTAGTCAAAAATTAAGAAATGTGAAGATGTAACAATTTGATAATGCTTCAGAAAGCAATATCGGTGCCTTGTCAGATGGAAATTTAGATAAATCTATTTTCTAATGCGTACATTTACGAAAAGAACAAACAATTCACGTTAATTAGAAAGATCATTTCTGAGCCTCTCAACATGGCTAAATATGGCTTTTTCAATTTGTTACATCTAAACTACTCACGGGATTCATGTAAAACTACGATATAAATGTGTATTGGACTTTGCTGAATACATTACACCAATGAAAATACCAGGATCACCAGTAGAAGTGTCAGTCAGACGAGTGATCTACGATACCACTGCAAGCCGTTTCATTGTCATGCGGTGGAGGCGATACCGCACCCGATGAGCCGGTCAACATAGCCCTTGGCGCCCTGCCTCATGCACACAAACTCACTGCCAGTAGGCAGGTGCCTTAAGGGTCCTTCCTACCTGCGTGTTGCAGCGAGTTTTGATTATTCTTTTCTTGAGTAAATTATTTAACGCACATGATATTCGTAAATCTACGAAAAGAAAGCACACGTCAAACTATGGCACCATAGTATTGAAAATTGGACACATTTATTAGAAACATCATTTTTTAACCCTTTAAAGTGACCTAAACTGGTTTTCAAGACTGCCGTACTTGGAAAACATAATAACCGGATTCGAAAAACCCAACTATAGAAACAAGTGTTCAACTTTGAACTATGCTGCAGACAAATAAAATAATGTCACTGTTTAAAGTCCCATAGGAACAAGGATAATAGTAAAGCACTGCATGCCAGCTGAGTGGCTTGCACAGAGAGGTGATATAATAGTAATGCATTACGTAGGTCAGGCCTTCTCAACTGGCAGCCCACAGAGAGATTTCTACTGGCCCGCCATCAAAATGTCAGAAATCACCGAAAATGTTTTGTTATAATAATTTAAAGGCTATTTCTTAATAGTCATAGTTAGGTCAATGTAATATCTGCATATGACAATGATTTATGTTAGACTAATATTAAGTTCAATTAAATGATTCTATACAATGCCTATAATTATTGACTGCATTTTTTTTGCCCCTGAGTGTTTTTGGTAGTTATAAAATTGAAACAAGTGGCCCGAAGGTACATTTAATTGAGAAGTCCTGACGTAGGTCAATCGTACCGCTACTGCCACACACACAGACGCAACTTATCTAGGCAGGCCCCTTAAGCGTCCCCTTAAAAATGCCGTGGTTAAAGAGCCTCTCACCTTGTCCATCAGCTCTCGCACGATGCCGTTCCACTGCTTGGTGTCTGGGTCGTAGACACCATACATGTGGTCGGGTACGAGGCGTATGACGTAGTGGAAGCCCACCTGGCCTGCAATCCACTTGAGCAGGTCGATACAGAAGCCTTCGTAGCGCGCATTACCAGACAAGTTGCGGTCCTCCTTCACCATCACGTACGGCTTCTCCTGCAACATATCCTCCTGCTCATTGTTGACAAACCGCACCTTTTACACAGCCGCAGTTGGCGCAGTGGATAGAGCACTCGCCTCCCACCAAGGCAACCCAGGCTCGATTCCCGGCGGGGCCGGTCCCTGGATTTTCGCATGTGGGAATCGTACCTGACGATGCCGCTGGTCGGCGGGTTTTCCCCCGCCCCCTCATTCTAGCGCTGCTTCATCCTCACCTTACGTCACCCCTCACCAGCGCTAAGGTATTGTTTTCATTCTCAATCGGTCGACGTCTGACTCGTGTTTATTTCACTGTACCGAAACGAATAAAAAGGTCAGCTAATCGCTTAAAAGCCATGTGCGATTTTTGTTGCCTATCCGGATACCAAGCTGCATACAAATACTGGGCGTTTCTGTAATTTTTACGGCATTCCCCAACGCCACTAAAATATCAAACTATTCTTGAAAAATCGTTCATTTTCGCGATCCGATGCACTCACATTTTTGTATTTAAAAAAAAATTGAAATTTTAATTTTAAAATTTAGCGATTTTTATTATATATATGTATATATATATATATATATATATATATATATATTGTTTTTATATGTGTCAAGTTATAGCCTACAACATTGTCATACACTATTAATTTTTTTTTCTGTTTGGTATGTTAATTGGTTTTAGTGGCGTACATAAAACCGTAAAGTGCACATTTTGACGTTTACGACTCTGTGTTTTATTGGCGCTGATATTATGGCGGTCGGACTAAACTCCGCCCACTTCCTTTCCGCTAAGATAAACAATTTATCAAAACGTATTTTTTATTAATTTAAGAAATACCTTCTTCGCTCACAAATTTAAGAAAAAGCTCCAGCAATCTTTATTTATAAATTTAACAATTGAAAAAAGTGGACGAAGTTTGAGTCCGACCGCCCGGAAAACAGCGCCAAAGAGTCGACTTGTCTCGTGTTTCCTGTCTACTTCGACGTAATAAATTTACGTAGCTTCACCTACCTGTTCTGAAGACATCTTGGACGAGCACAGTTTAACCGGCCAGCTGTCTCCCTCTCCGGCGGGGCGATATGCGTCCGTCCAGAGTCAGCACCACAGACAAAATGCCAGAGTATTACTACGAACGTTTGGCTGACAAGCCTGCCGGTTGGAGCGCTGCCTGCACGGCATCTCGGAAGTTGAAACCTAAGCTTTTCCTCATACCGGAAGTACTTTTGTAGACTTTATAGATTCTATTTTGATTCCACTATTTCGACAATTTGAAATGAGCATTTGTTATTGGCTCAGGCATTTTTTGTAACTGTATAATGTGTGAGGAGTGGGGTTAGCCCACAGTATAAAGTCTAGGGGAGTAGCTTCAATTGGCAAGCAGCTACTCCTGGACTATCCGCCCGTAAGTAAAGTTTAAATTACTCTAAGCATCCATGTTAAAAGTTTAGTTAAAAAGTTAGGGAATTCGTTTCACATAGAGACTAACTCCTTCAAGAAAGTGCTCTGAAACTTGCAATACTTATAAAAATTTTATCTGAAGGCTTTGGAGCCATTGTGTTTTTAAAAGAATGTATAATGGCCATTATGTGGCACTGTTTAACTTGGAATTTAAAACAAATATAATTATTGTAAAGAAAGGAAAGTTATAGTATGGCAGTTTGTTTTATGACAAATTTAAAAGATATTTAAATAAAATTTATATTTTTGGTAAAAATATATGTTATTGCACAATCCCTCGTCATTACCAAAATCTTTATTATATATTATATATTTTCTTTTTTTTGTAAACATATTTAGCTTTCTGGTGGGTTGTTTTAATGGGGAAACAACACCAGAGCGTTGCACATTCTCGGTAACTTGGTGAACTACAGCCAAACAACAAGGGGGTCAAGCAAAATACATTGGTAGGTAGGCGAGTGTCCAGACCTGTTCTTCTACGACCGTGAATCCGTGATGCTGGGATAGTACGTTTACAAAAGCAATGGCCGATCTCCCTCCGAGTTCCTGTCCTTGTACGAAGTTGCGTGTAACCCGTCTCTGTGATCTCGGTGTTGACGAGACGCGAAAAAACCCTAAATAAATAACATCAATGTTTTCAGCGCTGACGAGTATGTATCAGCGCCGGAATGAGCGGGCGAGGTAAACGGGATATCCCCAAAGAAACCCTGCCGACAAACAGCATCGTCTGGGCACGATTTCCGCACGCAAAAATTCAGGTGTATTCTGCCGGGAGTCGAACCCGGGCCGCCATGGTGGTTTGGTTTAGTTTAGTTTATTGCATACGTTGGATCTGTTTATAGTCCAATTTTGTACGAAGATATTGGACAAGTAACTTTTACAATACAAAACAAAATAAAATGATTACATTTATAGGGGAGAGTTGCCTAAGTCGTACCAGTTTTTACATTTCTCTATTTATTTTGGTAAATTTGTAATTAACAGCTCCAATGTTGTATTAGTGCAAAACAGTACATATATATCCAGTAACATGTGCATTGAAATGTCTTATTTGCTGAAATAGCGAGTCAAAAACAAATATTTAGTGAAAGACTGCAATCGGTACGATATA
>PNEQ01090060.1:0-19365 GCA_003012365.1 Medauroidea extradentata
ATTGCTTAAGAGCCATACCGACAAATCGACATAAGTATCGGTCCGCCCCGAGAGGACAGCAACGACGTGCTACCCGGACAAAAAGACTTGCAACTCTTTCATTATCTAGTAACATAGTATCCAGAACTTGCACACAGCAACAATAGACGACTAAACACCCGCAGAAACAGTTAATAAATAAATATATTAAAAAATAAAACAAGCCGAACGTCGTAACTTGCAATCCAACCTGCTGTCTGATAATAACGCGGTATTTAAAGGTTTCTAATCATGACGTCCCAGGAAGTGCTGGCGATTCATGATCGATGGAGACGAGGGTTATGGATGAGGGAATTTCGCGAATTCAATGGCCTGTATGCTAGAATCAAGTATCATATGCATACTCAAGCCCCGTCTATTCGTTCATTGTCTGCTGTTCCACTGAGTAGCAGCTAGTGGACAAATGGACGGGGCTTGAGTATGAAAAGGATATTTGATTCTAACATACAGGTAATTGAATTCTCGAAATTTCCCCTTCTCTAATTATGGTTTATCACGGGAAAACTTGACTGTTCGCTAGATTTCAACACACGTTTAGCTTATTAGATTATTTCTGGCTTTCTCCTGTACGTGGAGCTGTTGTCCTATTTCACTGAACCAATAAGAATCCCGCTATTGTAAATATTTGATGCCGGTTGCTGGTCTGCAGACAGCTACGTTGTGCCAGACGTACATCACCCACTCATATGTGTTGCAAGAAACTACAAAGATTCCAAGGATACGTTGACCCAAAACATTTTTGCGATATACCATACTCTATAATTATAGATACATTGCAGAAGAACTGCCGAGTTTGTGCAGTCGTTTGTGGGATGGGCGATACTGGCCTTAAGAGGATGTGGTACATAATTCAAAGCTAAAAGCATTAATCTATAACAGTAGGTTTCTTGAAGTCAACTTGCAAAAAAATTAAAGAATAAAAATACTAGACGATAGATTTAGCCAACGTTTTAAACAAAATTGTTTCCAGTGTTACGAACTTCTGAGGCACAATCTCTGACGCCGGAACCTCGTGCATTTAACTGCGGCGCAAAAGATCACGCGTAACGAATTAGTAATTCTGGATAAATATTTACTCATAAAGTTGGCAAATACCATTATCTAGGATTGTCATTGAGTATTTTATCCATATTGGCTTCGAAAAAAGCGTAGAAATCAATTGATGCTTTCCGCGTTTATTTATCTACTATGCACTCTTAACTACAGCCACGAGTTTGTGACAAAAATACTGGCGCACCACTTGATTTCGATACCTTACGTGCACATCTGCACCTATGCTTTATGGTCAGTGATTGGTAGGGTCCTCTATTTATTTCGCGAAAAGAATTTTGCCTTACTTTGTTTCGGCACATTACGTGCACATTTGCAGTTCTGCTTCGTAGTAAGTGATTGGATATTTTAACTCTCACGAGCCTTGAGATTCTACCGGCCAATCACAGACGTGTGATGTTGTAGGAACGTTATAGTTGTTGGCTCAGTCAAATTATATACGTCACTTAATAAAGACATGCTGTCAATAACCATGAAGCATGATTTCAGATGTGCACGCAAGGCACTGAAACAAAGTAGAGCAAAATTATTTTCGCTAAAAACAGGAGTCCCTAGTAATTGTATGTTTTAACTGTCACTTGTTTTGGGTTCTAGTGGCAAATCACAGACGTCTGGTGTCACAATAACCTTATTATGATCGGTGCAGTCAAATGAGAAACATGAACAAATACACTCTGCTGCCAGTAACCATAAACAGAACTGCCGATATGCACGCGAGCCAATAAAACAAAATCGTTGAAAAGTTTTTTTTTCGCGTCAAAATAATGGATCTGGCCATAATATTATGGGCGTGGGTTCAATTCCTGGTTAGTCGAAGAACTTGTTTGCGTATAATGTGTTTACGTTTAGACACACATGCATAAATACACACATGCACAGACAGACGTAAAACTGGAGTAAACAAAATGGGATGAAGGGGCAGTTGGAAGGCAGCCCACGACGCTTGGGGACTTCAGAAATAGTCGCCCCCCAGTATCCTAGAGAATTTGGGTAGACGGAGAGGGGAGGGGGTGGACAGGGTTACGCGTGAGCACGCCGCGATCAAGGCGACCTTTCACAGAGCAGACCCGAACATCGTCGGTGATTTACGAGCGAGCTGGTTCGTTCGCCGCTGACGCCAGTGGGAGGTCGCCGAGTTCCGGCCCGCCGGCAGGAAACTTACAGAAATACACGTTGCCCGACGCCTGACGTGGTGCCAAGAGCCTAGGTTTGTCCCCCCACACGAGGATGAGCTCTGTCACGTGTGCCTACTAGCACACGGGGGCGGGACATGCGACCTTTACGGCAAACATGCTTCGGATGTAGGTCTCTAGTGATGAAGCATGGTCGCGTTTCTTGGGAAACTGTGTTATACCCGACTACACTCCATAAACATGACTTTGACATTCCTGCATAAATCAACCAATAAGAATATCTTCCTACTAGTGCAGTTTTTCCACTGAAGACTTATTTCCTTGTCTCTTGCACGCTTCTGCACGGAGATGTGCCTGATTCTCCCAGTCGATCGGTTCCCCTAACAGCTCAGAGTTATGTATGGTCATTGCTAGAGTCCACGATTTTGGTGAAAAAAATTCGGCAACAATTTGTTTCAGGGGCTTTCATGCACATGTGCAGTTCTGGTTCGTGGTTATTACCAGAATGTATTAGAGCAGAGGTGTCACTTGACTGTGCCAATCAGAAGAAGATTACTGCGATAATACACGTCTGTGATTTGCGGGCAGAACCCCGAGAAGCTGAGAGTTAAAAACAGCCAATCACTGACCATGAAGCAGAACTGCAGATGTGCACATAAGTTATTGAAACAAATTGTTGCAGAATCCTATTCACCAAAAATTGTGGGCTCTAGTCATGGCCAAGAACCGTTTCCCGTGGAACACTTTACGTTTTCCAGTTTACAGACGATAACAAAGTGCCATACATTCATTTGTCGCTTTACGTCTCGTCGACAACGTGCTCATTAGAGACGGTACCACGCACATTGGCAAAACAACAGGATCTTGGATAGGAGTTTGCCATTGCCAGTGTTAAGGAACGATCCCATAATTCGACTGGAGTGATTTTGAGAAACCACGAAAAACATATATCAGGATGGCCGGAGCTGGGAATCAAACCCGAGTCCTTCCAGATATAATGTGAATTTGGAACGGTTCAGTTGAGACGATGTCTAGTAGGAGCGAGTTTCTTTACACAAGTACTTTCTACACGTCATAAAATGCGTACGCTGCCTCGGCTTGTGAGACCATTCAGTCGACTAAATTTTCCAAATGGAGCACAGCGTATAATTTTCTTCATCCGCCCAGACTGACCAGGATGTTGTCAATATAACGTGTGGCGGTGTTGGTATGGTTCATACAAATGGGAGTAACCATGTATGGGGAGAAAGGGAAACATTTTTTAACGAGCATTTATAGCTACTAACAGATTTACTGTGTTACGCGGTTCACTTTCACACAAGAAACACAATTAGGTATAATATATACCAAAATAAAGTTTTCGCTGCTCTTCTATAAACCCTACACAATATGCCTATTATTTGTTCCCTTGATTTCAAGGGCCATTTTTCTTTACCACTTAGCTTGCACGGTTCACAAAGTTAGTTCTTCATCGTGGCTGATAGCAGCATCGGTCCTTTGGGGCGCTTCCTATGCCCTCGCGGGTTTTGCTCTCCGTTATTAATATTGTACATTCCGAATACCAGTGGCGAACCGGTACCTAGCATTGACTTGAGCCACGATTATGACCAGATTTTATTTTGGCACCATTTTGTGTCAGTGCCTTACGCGCACATCGGCCACTCTGCTTTATGGCTGTTGGAAGCGTGTCTTTGTTCTGGAACATATCTTATTTGACTACACAGATTATAATAATGTTATTGTGACACCATACGTCTGTGGTTTGTCGGAAAACACCAAGACAAGTTAGAATTGAAACATCCAGCTATTAACCATGAAGCAGAGCTGCAGATGTGCGAACAACGCATTACAAATAAATGCTGCAAAAACCTTTTCACCAAAGAAATCTTGGCTCTAGCAACGACTACACACAACTCTGAAATGTCTATGGAACAATAAGACTGGTTGGTGCACGTAAATCTTCATTCAAGAGGGAAGATGAACGAATTCTGCAGTAACATGACTTCAGTAGCAGGATTATACTCTTATTGATTTATTCCTGACGTCTGTTCAGAGAGTGCCAAGTCCTGTTATCCGAAGCAATGTTACCGGTATCTTTTAAACACAACTGTCATTGTTTCTGCAAGCAACGTGCTCATTGTTTATGGTCCAATCATACATTTATCTAAACGTTTTCTCTGACGATACTCAGTTTACATACAAATAATTACGAATCAGATATTTTTAAAAGAATTTTTTTAAAATATGGAATTAAATTGTTGGCTAAACTAACGAAAATGTTTTAAGGTGTTCTCCTCTACCCTCCCTCTTTTCCGCATTCCTTTCTCCAACTCTAAATGTACATAAATTGAAGAGACACTCTACAAAGCCTTAAACCTTAAGTACTCTGAATAACGCTGCGACGACAAAGTAGCCTGCGTTTTAACTAAAATTAAGTATAATTCACAATAGTTAAATTACAATACAATACGCGGCTGTCTTCATTATGCAGGAATGGCACGATACCGCTTTAAATACCAATTAAATAAACAAGTTTTAAAAACTTTACGAAGTTCCCGTGTTTTGGCAGAAGTTTCAGTTGTTTGAATGGATGAATACAAAGAGAGCAGGAGGAAGAGAGGGAGGAGATTTGAATTAAAGGAAGCTTCTTTCAGCTCTACCAACTGATTTTGTTCATCCATAGTGGAACTCAACACAAATTGCAAGATCCTCTTGGTTGTCTGTAAAAGTAATCGTTGACACAATACTTAACTGTATAGATAAAAACCAAAATCACTGGGGATCATAATAAGAAGAGGTGACTTCCTTTGTATGACATCACAGTGAGACTATGTTCTGTGCTCCGTGGCTACTTATCGAGGTCTGCATTTCCCGATTGTTTGCAGTGTTAGTATTTAATCGGATGCGAACTTCTGATTGCTAATACTAATTTTAGAAAGTTACAAGTTGCTTCACTTCAACGCAGTATCCATAGAAAATGTGTAAGCTTATTTCACTAACTCTTAAATTATTTATATGCAATTAGGGTACATAATACCTCGCCGCTGTGCTGGCCAACACTGTCTGCATCAGAAACTTAGAGCTTATGTGAGTGTTTTTTGTGTTGAGCTTTGGTACAGAGTAAAAGTTTCATAAATACCATCACATTATATTGTAAATATTCATGCTTCTATTCATCTCTCTAAAAGGAAACCTGAGAGATGTGGATGCATCACACAAAACTAGAAATTGTGCTTTGTTATTAAAAAAAAAACGCTTAGTGTTTGCATCCACAACAATGCAGAAAATTGTTCTGGTTGATTCCTTCTTATCTTAATATTATTTTTAGGTCTAGATTAACTATTTCTTTCCATGAAATAAATAGAATTAGTTTTGTTCCAGACTGCAGAGGAGTAGCAAACATGTATTTAGGAGATGTTAGTTGTCCACCAACTTTTTACCTCTACGGCTGGCTACAATAGTACGAGGATTTTTGGAGTAAAATGATGAACTGTAATAAGATTGTAAAACGATAGCCTAACTAAGATCTTTCATCGAGATTAAAATATACTAATTTGTATCTTATCTATATATTAGTTTTATAATTACTTTATTTCAAAATGATGTGAACCAGCAATGAGTTTCATAAAATAAACTCTAAAACTTCCAAGTTTCAATATTGAAATAAGGACTGAAAACATAAATAATCACAGTGTCGACGCAACTCACGATTTGTGATGTAATAGAAAAGGGATCATCATATCTGACAGTTTGGTGAGGTGATCATGACTATTGGTAAAGTAACAGACATTCCGCCTTGAAAGACATTTGTTGCGTGCACATAGTTAAGTTAATTATTTTTGGAATTAAATTCAAAATTTCCTGGAGAGTAAATCAATCTAAAATATTTGAGACACGTAAAAATCACCTAATTTGAAAGTGATATAATATGCCACTATTATATGTCAATAAAAGGGCTTATTTTAAATCGACTTGGACGCAACTCGAGGTCCTTTTAAGAGACCTAAAAACAGTTTTCTCTTGGCTTGATATTTACTTCGATCGTGTAGGAATGTAAAGAATGGTAATATGTAGACTACAAAAAAATTAACATAACTTGACGTGCAAGCCAAGAAGATACACGTTATTTAAACTGAAGCATGAAAAATAAAACATTTAAGAAGGCGTGCATTTTATTACAAGAAGGTAGATCAGGTAATGAATCCTTTTATAACTTTACTATCGTTGTCATTGTTACTAACGTACTGACCGTTAGAAGACCTCGTGAAACGTCTACGTGATGTGAGATTTTCTCAGGCGCTATACTTCTTTCATGTCCTCACAATGTATTTTCTTCCTTTCTTCCGACCAGGTTGATCCTGTCTTGAATTAATTGACATCTTGGCTCATTTTCCGCTTGACTATTTTGTGGTATAATGTTCGTCTGTCTCTTATATCTGAGTTTGTTATGCCAGCATGACATGAAGAAATGTCGACTGATATTTTATTGACATATAAACAGTATGCTGGACACCCGATGAAGAAAACGTATCTTTGAATACACATAAAGCATTATGATCATGAAGTGGATCACTGAAATCAGAAAGATCTGGCACTACATATATATTTATATTTAATTATTTATACTGTAAACTAGTTCATACATTAATAACGTGTGGGCTACTTGGTGTGCTAGAATAGTTCACACAACTCACGCCAGCAATACAGTACACATTTAACCGTAGCAAGACGACACCAGAATTCAGTGTTTATGCGAGTGCATCTCCGTCGTAGTAAGCTGTATTTATAGTAAAATGGTAACATGGTGACGGAAGGAGTAAGTTACCATATTGCGGGTGGAGGTGCGTGCAATTTACTTTTTCAAGAAGTTACTGCAGGCTTGTGCGGTAAACAAGAACAACTTGTTGACGATCTTGGATCGTAAATGAAAACCATCTCACAATTTCGTTTATTTATCGAAGGACGGATACAATTTTTCGGGGCTAGATAAAATTGACTTTGCAACGTTAATTTTCTTATCCCAAGATTTCGTTAACATTACTTTACACTTCAAACAAAAATTTCCTAATGGAAAAACTATCTTGCATTGGCTCATATTCAAACAAAATTGGTTTTCTGGAGATAAAAAATAGTGTGTACATGCATCGGGCTACACGCGAAAATTTAATCAACATTACTCCTTCTCCTTTTCCTCTTAACTATAGTTCCTTTCGTGATGTTAACGGTTAATGGTTCGCAAGAGTTTGACGCCCTTTCCATAAAAAAATTGAAAAAGTTCTGTTAGCGATGGTGTGCGACATTCTCTGCTTTCTCGCTTGAATGCGCCCAGTTGCCATTATCGATTTACTCTCGATCTTATTATATCTCCGCTGAGTTGTTACCTGCGTTAGATCTACTAGCGTTTAAGTTACACGGCAACAGTTGGTTTTGCAGTGAGCTCGGGAGAAAGGAGCATAATAATAAGATTCTATGTATGCTTTTGTCAAACAACGCAAATCTTATTTTCGCCGAAGACGCCCGAAGTATTTTTTTTATTGTAACATTTATTATTTGTTGCATAAGTTGGTTTGCGGAAGAGGGAAACTTCAGCAATTTTCGGTTAAGGCCAGCTTCAAGAGGATATAGGGAATTATATATTAAATTTGGACGAATACTTCTCGGTCATTTTTGTCTAGCTGTCTAAGCCGTTCAAATCATGATTTTTTTTTTAAATTTAAATGCACTTTTTCATTATTTATAAGATGTAAATAGTCTTAATTTCAGGTAGCAAACAATATCATAATTAATATACTATATAAGATCCGGTATACAGTATGCCTACACAACAGTGGTTCTGACTACTGCAAACACAAAGTCCACTTCAGAATTGTGCTGTTGGGCATTATGGATTCAAATTACTGTTATTCATACGCTTATGTTGGTTGTCAAAGGAAAATGTAAAATGGGGGTGTTTTTAAAAATTGTTCTTTTGGTAGAAGACTTAAGAGTGTGGGTAGATAAATACATTTTCAAATCATCAATTGAATTATACGCGTTTTTCGAAGCCAATATGGATAAAATACTCAATGACAATACTAGATAATGGCATTTGCCAACATTATGAGTAAATATTTATCCATAATTACTAATTCGTTACGTGTGATCTCTTGCACAGCAGTTAAACGCACGAGGTTCCGGCGTCAGAGATTGCGCCTCATGTCTATACGACCAGGAGTGCTCTAGATGCAGAGAACCGGTGAGTTGATTTGGGATCTTGAAAAAGTGACAAAAATTATACTGGAGTGAATCCACTAAATTCTGTTCCACGGAAACCTTCCAAAGTCACACAAATAAATGAAGAATTTATGAAGTACTTCACATGGGACACTGCATCTATTCCATGGCAAATTCAGTATGCATAGAGGCTCGTTGGCATGCGTACATGATGCAATACTATAGTGTAACAATATATTTTCACAACACCTGTATAGCTCATTTGGTTCTACTTTAACTGTTAATAAATATAAAAGTATTATTAAAACCTAAGTTCACTTACTTCTGCTACTTCCATATTGTCATGAGATTTATAATGGGTATCGCTATATGCTTAGACGTATCCTGGGTCTCACTATGCTGAGATGTATCCTGCGTCTTGTTTGAATTACTTGTATCCTTCAGGAAAAGTAATTGTTTGTAAGCGAACGGGACAGTACAATGCACTTCGACGGCTCCACTTTCACTCGATTTATTTTGTGTATTTTCGTGTACCTTTGCAAAAAAGAGAGTAAGCTCTTTATTTTGTTCTTTACATTTTTCACACCACCCAAACAATACTTCCTATCCAACTACCCAAAAGCGTCATTTCGGACGTTTTCGTTTGAATACTCTTTCAGTTTCGTGTTCCACAGACACTGGAACTGTCTGTAGTCTTCAATGAACTTCAAAGTTTGATCTTTACTTTCTGCCATTCTACACAGTTACTAGAAGGAAACCGATAACCCACCGGAAAGCGACTGACGAAGACGCACGTGGTTCCCACTGGCAATGGTATTCATTGCTCACAGCAGTGCGCTACCAGATTACAGGAAACTACGCATGCTCTAGTTATATGCGTCACTTGCGCTCTTGAAACATTCCTCAAATTGAACAGAAAGTTTATTCGTGTGGGACCAGCTTTGATGCGTCATGCACGTTAAACAATATGGTAAATATCTAGGGATCCCTATTTTTGGTCAAAATATTTCTACACAAGTTAGTTTCACAGGCTCATGTGCACATCTGCAGCTTTTCTTCATTTCCTGTGATTGAATGTTACGTGTCTTAACGTTTTACTGCAAATCATTAACGGGTGACATCGCAGTAACCTTATTCTGATTGGTGAAATGAGAAAGTATTTCCACAATGACAAGCTCCCAATAACAATGAAGCATAACTTCAGGGGTGCATATAAGGCCTTAAAACCAGTCGATGCAGAAATATTTTCGGGAAAATCTGGTGTTGCTATAAATATCTGATGAGAAGCGTACCCGAGGACCAGGACATCGCACTTACAATTGGGCGTACGTAGGAATCTGATTGTCCCGAGGGATGGCATGGAATGAGGCCTTACAATAGACAGGCGCCGGAATGAGAAGAACGGGGGAAACGGGAGATTCGTGAGAAAACTCGCTGACCTGCTGCACCATCCGACAAGATTCCTACATGCGAAAATTTGGAGTCACGGAATCGAATCCGGATCGCTTATTGGAAGGCAAGTTTGCTAGTCACTGATGCAACCGCTGTCCAATATAATGTTTTAATCGCTACTATTATAACTCTTGAATGCTAAGTTTAATCCTGTAATGGTGGTACAAGTCCTATATCAGTGCGGTACTTCCTCACGGAAATCATAGCAAACATAACCATTATACCTAAAGACTAGAGAATTTGTGCCAAACATTTTGAGTTATAAATATTAGACGGGATATCTTTTCAACGTACATAAAATTTCTACTTATTTCTCCAAGATCAGGTCTTAAAATATTATTGTTTTAGATACTGTAAGCCCATAATAATGAATTCGCCTGCAAAAGTAATGATATATGTATGTGGAAATGCAGGAACGTTTTCAAAATATCCTTGTAGACACAACGTAAAATGGTAATATTTATAGGAACTTTGTACTTTAAAACGTTTACTTATCTTTGAATCTTTGAGTATGATGGAAGTGGTATATATGAACGTCATTCTTTGTTTGACACAACGAAGAAAAGACAGATGAAAGTATCAGACAACAGACGAACATTCCTAGAACTGACATATGTTCCCGTCTTATAGCATTGTTACGGATTGAGTCACTCAGCAGCCAGTTCGTCTGTGTTTACATCTATTCGAGTTTCTGGTCATTTGTGTTGTCATCTTTGTCCTCGTTAGTTTATATGGCAATGTTACATATACCTAATTTTGTTTATTGTTCTTTCTTTTGATTTATATAGAGTACTTTTGGAACGTGGGTTGACTCGGCGAGACAGCAGTTTTTAATCAAATAACCTGCGAATTTATAATTGAGTACTTTTTATGTCACCAAAACTGCCAGAAGTCAAATTTTATAATGAAAAGGGTGTTTTTAAGTTTTAGATACTTGTATCAACGAAAAAAAAATCACCTGGCATTTTATCAGTGCTTTTCTTACTTAACATTACTATGCAATGGGCATAATTTTATACCAGTATATATTTTGTGTGTGAGTAATGTAATAAAATACAAACATTCAGACAAAACGAAACCATTTAATTTGATATAAACATAATTTTTTAACGTTGAGTTCAACTTAAAACTCCTGAAAAGTATTTACTTCCTTGTACTTACACACGCAATGGAAAGGCAGAATTTTGCTGATTGATTTAACGGAAACACTAACCTAACAGGTGGTAGATCTTGCTTCCTGAGAGCTGTCGGGAATCCAGAAAGTTTGTCCAGGAACCGCCCGTCAGAAACCCGTAAAAATTTCCCACGCGCTTATTTTAAACCAAGGCGACCTCGAACTTTCTTGGCTACAACTCTATCAGACGACAGAGTTACGGTCTAACGAAATACACATCTGAAAATACCACTCAAAAAATTTAAATTTAGAAAATGACTTAACAGCCTAGTAAATACGTGAAAAATCGCTTTATGCTAAACTGGAAAAGTGAAAAGATAAAATATTACAGTGCTGGGCGTACATGAAGTCTCACTGTATAAATAATACGTCGCTTGTAAGAAATTAAATTGGGCGGAATTATTAAGTAGCCGGCTCTATACGAGTATAAGTTTCTCGTAATGTCTCTTAGAAATTCGAGCGGAAGGAGTGGCACGCTGGTTGTACTGGGTAGTGTGGTGAATATTCTCTACCGCAATAAAGCCGTCTTACTTTACTACAGTGATATTTCAGTCTAAATTGCTGTGGTTTTGTGACAAACCAGATATACAGGATGTCTAGAAACAAACACACAATGAGCACACTGCGCGAATCATGAGTTATGTTGGAGACGAACATGTTTGTGGCATAACAATATAGCACTGTAGCAAGTCCTCTCGTGTGCTCCACATATATCTTACTACTACAGTTCTGCCCTACATATTATGGGTGCAGGTTAAAATCCCGAGCAGTCCGAACATGATTGTACATTTACTTGACGTATCGTTAGAGCCCACGATTTTTGGTGGAAAGAATTGTGCAACAGTTTGTTTCAATGTCTCGCGTGCACATCTGCAGCTATGCTTTATGGTTACCGGCAGAATGTAGACGTGGCTCATTTGACTGCGCCAACAGGAACAAGGTTACTGCGACACCACACGTCTGTGATTTGCGGGCGGAACCCTAATGCGCTGAGAGTTAAAAACAGCCAATCACTGACCATGAAGCATGGCTGCATATGTGCACATAAGGCATTGAAACAAATTGTTGCAGAATTCTTTTCACCAACAATCGTGGGCTCTACGTATCATACCTGGACGTGGAGCGCAAGAGGTGGACTATCTCCGCGCAGTGTTGCCACATTGTGCACATAAAATGTCTTCGTACAACATTTCACTACGTATATTTTCGTCTCCAATTTAGCCCAGGATTCGCGCGGTGAGCTATTATGCGTTTGTTCCTGGACAGCTTGTATGTTGTGAGGTAGTCGGAGCTAGAGAAGCACAGACATGCCTTGCCAAAACATTCTTTGCAATTAACGGAGCCTAATCACGCCAGAATTAGCCTATGATTATGAGTTAATCGCAGCACATAAATTGGGTGTATGCTGTTTGAGTATTTCACACTGTTATACGTGATTGTCCACTTAATGTAGAACATCGGTTGCCATCTTGAATTAATTTTATTTCAGGTATTTTTTGTACATTTGGCCACGATAGGCTTCGATTACCATTGGTTTGCACTTTACTTTTACCATTAAATTAATCCTATGATTATCTTTTTTGTGGGGCTGCCGATATTATTTTTTTTCTTGAATTCCTTTTCGCTAGCATAACACGCCAAGTTAGTAAATAAATTTTGTTAATTTATTTAATTTTATATATCGACCCCGCCGTATTCAGCACCGCAAAGTAACTTAATGTACAAAAGTCTAATCTGAAAGCAGCCACGGTGGCCGAATGGTCAGACCAAACAAAGGCGATCAGGGTTCGAGTCCCGATTGGGTCGATCCCCGGGGAATCGTGCTGGACGATGCCGCTGGTCGCCGGGTTTTCTCGGGATCTCCCGTTTTCCCCCGCCCTTTCATTCCGGTGCTGCTCCATACTCACCTCGTATCACCCTTCACCAGAGCTCAAGACCTCGATTTTGAACGCTGACCAAAATCTCTCAACCACCCACCCTAATACGAAATAAAATTCATAGGAAACATTTCATTAATGTAAGATTTCTACCAATGTCCCATCTCAATAACCTGCGATTCTCCATTATAGTTGCCAGCCTTCGTAGTATAGTCGGTTGGACGCCAGCTAACTATGCGAGAGGCCCTGAATTAGAAACCTGGCTTAGGCATGGATGTTACATTGTCCCTTCATCTCACTTCGCCTTCATCGGCTCTTGAGACCTCGTTGTTAACTGGCCGTAAAACCCTCTCACCTCTTGGCAAATGAATCATTAAATTCTTCATTACCGAGCTTCATCACTCTGCTGATAGAGCTCATTTACCGCCCGTGTTTCACTGAACTCGTGCCTTGTGAGCAACGCCGGATGAAGATCCACGATACATACCTGATAGCTTAGGTCGGCGGCCAATTTACAGGTTCTAGGTGTTAAAGGTGTATAAAAACACTGCTCACTTTTCATAAAGTCTGACTGCTGATTTTTATGTATATGTTACACTTTATCATTCAAAATCAATAATCTATAATGCCAGACAGTTTCCGTAGGCCTGTAATTTCCGCCAGACGCTTTAAATTTCATGAAAAAGTAACGTAAGCTTACTTACAGTCTGAGTGTTGATTATTATATATGATACAGATAAAACTATTGCAATATTATATGTAAGCAGCCAAACAACTCACAGAGGTCAAACATCCCCCGGGCAAATTTTAAATGTCGCCGTGAATATGAGCACACGCGCGATAATTACGTACATGGCTTTATAACACAGTTCAATTAAATTAATGTTTTTTTTTGTGGCCTGTTGAAAACTTTCAATAATAATTCGACCATATTTAATGCTTAATTAAAAATTACAATAAACTGTTGACTTACGGACGAAAGTTTTATGCTTAAATTGGAAAATTAATGTTTGTTACCAGCATTTAATTTACAAAATATTTATTTGAATTTTTTCTTACACGAAATAAAAAAATATGAACAATGAAAGTTATGAAATATTTATTTAAATATTAGTTATTTTTCATTAATAAGTAGCCTATACTGTGATTTTTTATTTTCGTCATCGATAATATTTGATAACTCGTCATCTTGGTATTGAATATCTAAGTCATCATCAGCATTATTTGTTCCTACCTCTGTAAAAGCAAATAACATAATCAAGAATCAAATACCTTTACATTTACAAAAGAAATTCTAATTTAAGGGAAAATACTTCAATTTTTGTCAAGCGATGTTTAGCTGAATGTTGCTTATCTTTAGTCGAATCTCGTGCCCTTATTGGTGTTTTTCTTCTTGTAACCCAGTGATGATTTCGCGTAGCCTTTCTTCAAACTGAATTCTAGCGAACTGACGTTTCATTTGCACAGTGATTCCTGCTCCGATGCATATGTTAGGAGCTATATACCTTGAAACGTTATTCATTCACTGTCTGTCCTGCTCTGCTAACATCTTGAATATCTCTTTCTCTCTTATTCTCTCTCCCCTCCCATCTCCCTTTCCTCCTTCCGTTAATTTGACTTTCAAACTTTCCTTTCGCATGACGGAATACAATCAACTGTCATTACTTAAAGAGGGTTATTTCCTTTCCACCCCAAATTGTTAGCCGTTTGTGGTAGTACCTATCAATCAAGCAACAAACAGAACTGTGACTAAACGTGCGACACCACAAATGTGAATCATTACTATCAGTGTAACTAAACTTTAATTTAACGTTCATTGTACTTCATGCAACTCATGCATATGGTATAATCGCATACATAATTGTGGAAATAATCTTTTGCAAACATTTCGTGTAGCTTCAGCACATCTTTCCTTCGTCATCATATTTGATATTTATCCAGTTTATATGTTTTGTATTATCCACATTAACCTGACAGAAACAGCTATGGGACGAATTTTAACGGATCCTGATTAAATATTAGTGTGGGTCGTCGTGTATATACGTGTATAAATTTGCGTACGATCTATCAATAATATGTATCTTTTGTTTGCATGTTTATTCACTGAATATCTTGTAGCTCAATCGCCAGAATTTTGGTGGCTGCAGAGGGAAGCAAATAGTAACATTATGTTACTATGTCTGAAAAAAAAAACAGATGTTCAACATTTACGTGTGTATGTTGGTGTGTGTGAGGGGAGAAGGGTAGATAAATGAACGCTCGAAACTTCAATTGGAATCCACACTTTCTTGAAAGTCAATACGCAAAAACTACAATCTTTGATAATAACGTTTGCCAACTTTATGAGCAAACATTTACCCAGAATGATGCATGTGTTATGGATGATATGATGCACCGCAATAAAATGTAGAAGATTTCGGCGTCAGTGATTGTTCTTCAGTAAGACGTTACTGGAGAAAATTGTTTGCTCAGAAAGTTGTCAACGCTGCGAAAAAAAAAAACTACAGTGCCAGTAGTGTTTCGATAGATGGTGCAGGGACTTCAAATGACCAAGTGTTCTTTAAGAGCCCGTGTCATTAATCATGAATAATTTTTCTTAATTTTTACTGAGTTGGAAAGATTAATTTAGTGAGTGAAGAGATGTTGGTCAGCATTCAACAACGAGGTCTTAAGCGCTGGTGAAGGTGGCATGATGTGAGTATGGAGCAGCGCCATAATTAATAGACGGGGGAAGCGGGAGATCCCCGAGAAAACCCGCCGACCAGTGGCATCGTCCGGCACGATTCCCACATGCGAAAATCCGGGGACCGACCCCGCCGGGAATCGAACCCGGATTGACTTGGTGGGTGGTGAGAGGTCTGGCTCCTCGGCCACCGCGGCTCCAAGGTTTATTGAAGATATTACAATATGGACTTAGCTAATTACCTTACCAGTCATTACGAACGTAGCATTAGAAAAGAATAAAGTTTGGTAATGATATAATTAAGCTAATTTACACTGTAAAATAATAATTATCCTTCGTAAAATAATTAAAACTAAATAACTCCTAGTACAAATATAGTCCAATAAGACGCACCTAATCGTAAAATGTCATGTTTTTTCTAAAGAGACATTGCCGGTAATCCATTACGTACTCTTTAATTTTGACATAGTCTCCTAAGAAAAAACTCCTCCACACAAACACAAACACAAAATCATATCGCAAAAGCATGTCACTTGGTAACACCAGTTATAAAACAAGAAGCTACCAGCATAACTTATAAGCCTACTTGCTTCAAGGTGGGTGCAGATTAACCTAAAATGTTAAAATTGTTTACGTACATAAACAATTACTACATATTAAAAATGTTATTAGATTTTTTACATATTTTTAATTTTTATATTTTTTAAAATTTTTATTTACTTATTGATTTATTTATTTTTGTTCTTTAAAATTAACTGATTCTTATTTGAATATTTTTAATTATTAATAAAATAAATAACTTTGTTTAATAGTGAACTAAAAACGAACTAAATATAATTTAAATATTAATTTAAAAATAGAAAAACAAGTTTGATAATAATTTACTTTCTATCGATCCTGTAAAAATTGTGAACTTGCCGCCATGACGAAAACATAATTCCAGGGTGGTCGAAATACAAAAAAGTCAAGTCAACTTACTAAGCAGTATAGGTGTATTAAGTTTGATGAATTTCAGACGCATATTTTCTCAGGTATGTAGCATTATTCTATAAATATAAAAATAGTTGCCATCTTGGATTTAAATGTACAGTGTCCAGAGAGGCCAAACACTTCTCGTCGTTAACCGTTACGCGCGAAAAAATACGAATTGGCTGAACATATAACTTTAGCAGCGTTTTTTGAATGCCTTAGTTTCTACATGTTTAACAGCAACTATTTTTTTTTAATGTAGAAGGGAGTCGATATCGTAAAATCGATCTGTAACTTTGTTGTAACTGGTTTACACTGCGTACTCTGATTTTAACGAGACAATATATAGCATGATGGTAACTAATTAATTATTTAAATTTCCTTATAACTGATAAATAAGCTAAAATCCTTATACCGTTTGCCTAGGAAAAATTACATTACGTAGTTAAACCAATTTGCAACAAAGTTACAAAGCAATTTTACGATATCGGCTATCGTCTGGGTTTTAAATAACAATTCTCTCGAAAGCAGAGAAACTCGTGTACATGCCCTAAATGAACCTTTTGAGGCGCTTATGAAAACTACTTTGGATGTACTAGATAGCGAGTAAATCGGTCAAGAACGCCACGTGATAAACATCTACCAGCCCTCAAGAACTTTTAATATTCAACTCGATCTCGTCGCCGGATCCATGTAGATCTACCCTGCTCGGAAGCAGGGTAGATAGCAGTCAACAGACGATACATAGGAAAGCGCTCGTAAAAAGTGAACAGTCTCTCCCGAATGTGTACGCAAAATAAAATAATGTCGTAAGGCGGTCTGAGTGCATTTTCACGGAAAATTTGATGTCGTATCGTAGTATTTGAGTTGAACGAGAAGTCAGAAGCAGATTATCAAGTGTAAACGTCACCAATGAACGTAATTCAGGTATGGAATCAATTATATAATTAGTAATAATTTAGTGTTTCGAACATATACACTTTTAACTTTTGTATACTTTCGATTAATGCAAAAAGCAACGGTTATGTGCCAGAGAACTTTTTTACTTTGTATTATATTGCTACACAAATTTTCGGTTGTTAGCTCCAGAATTTTAGTACAGTATACATTACTAGCACGCAATTGTAATGATATATACGTATATTGTATCAGTACTAAAGGTTATTCTGCAATGTTCAAACCTAGTTTAATTACACAGGTCTGTCAGAACGGCGGCTGAAATTACCGCTTCTGCAGATTTTACCATATGTTTTAAACAAGCCGCCAAGTAACTACTCTTCGTATTTATGTCCGGTCGTTAGGCATCCAACGACTGAGTAGATCCAGTCACGTGACCAACACTACCGAGAATATTATACCTACTATGTTTTCATAAGCAACTTTGCAGTACCAGCGTTGTGCTGGTGTAGACGATTCGGTACGAGGACTGATGTTACGCTGAACAGACAATAGCGGTGCGAGTGTAAGGAAGTGCCAATTCACAGCTGATGTCAGTTAAATATAAACTCCTTCACTCTCTTGAGCCTTGTTTTCAGTGCGACCGCCAGCGGCGTGAGGGCGAAACAACGCTACCAAGTTCACAGGCAAGTGATCCTTCTACAGATTCCACATTTTATATCTAGCCGGTGTACTAACCATGCTAATAATATGGGGTCTTTGAATGTTTGTTGCGATGGGACTTTCTAATAAGAATTTATGTGTTTATTGACATACAACGTTGTTTATGATTTGTTGACAAAACCTGATCATGCAAGACACACACAGAACAGAACAGTTGAACGTTTGAAAAGTACTCATGTACTGGATGCAGAAGAAGCAACAAAAAACATGTCTGTTAATTCTTCTGTATCAAGTGCATCAGTAATTTTCTGTACGTTCAACTATCCAATAGTTTTTGTCTCTTGCATGAGCATCGTTGTACTACAGGTTATTTCAACAAGTCATAGACAATGGTGTGTGTCCAAAAGCCTACCATTCTTACCATTAATTCGTGCCTGACAAAACACTGTAAAAATGTTCTGTACGTTTTACAAATATTTTCTTGGAACTTAGTAACCGAGTGAGGTGGCGCAACGGTAACACTTTGCATTCCCCGGATTCGATCCCTGGCCCCGGTCATCCTGATTTCGGTTTTCCATGGTTTCCCGAAATCGCTTCAGGCGAATGCTGGGATAGCCATGGCTGACTTCTCCCCCAGCTCCCGTCATTGTACCAAGTTGTATCTCATCGTATCTAATGAATTCGCTGTCGACGAGACGTAAAGCCCACTTATCTTACCTGGTACGTAGTTGCCACAGTATTTTGTCACCAATACGTCTGAAGTACTGTAAAACACATTTTTATTTCAGATGTGCAATACACATATATGTGTTTATAATGCAATATAAGTAGTATGATTATGCCGGTTCTGGCACAAGGAGCCGGAGTGAGGCGCCCGCCCAAAGTGAGGCGCCCCTCCGCCATGTTGTGACGTCATGTCCCCGGCCGCCATGTTGGATGACCTTGACCTTTAACCTTGACCCTGACCTTGACCTTGAGTGTCAAATTACCAAAATTTCCCAAAATTTCGAAAATTGCAAAAAAATTTCAAAAATTCAAAATTTTCCAAAAAATTTCAAAATTTCAAAAAATTTCGAAAAAAATATTACCACCATCTTGATTCCGGACGCCATCTTGTTTCCGGCCGCCATCTTGGTGTTTCTTCCAAAAAATTTTCGATTTCGCATTCCATAATAACCCCGCGCGTATTTAATAAATAAAATTTTTCATAAAAAA